>CAUYQU010003298.1:0-128551 GCA_963574635.1 Cheracebus regulus | reverse complement strand
CTCCAAAAAACAAACAAACAAAAAACACAAAAAAAGATCAAGTTTCTAGGCCGGGTGTGGTAGCTCACACCTGTCAGTCCCAGCACTTTGGGAGGCCGAGGTGGGCGGATCACCTGAGGTCAGGAGTTCGAAACCAGCCTGACCAACATGGAGAAACCCTGTGTCTATTAAAAATACAAAAGTAGGGCCGGGCGTGGTGGCTCGAGCCTGTAATCCAAGCACTTTGGAGGCCAAGGTGGGCGGATCACCTGAAGTCGGGAGTTCAAGACCAGCCTGACCAACATAGTGAAACCCCCTCTTTAAAAAAAAAACAAAAACGCAGAGGCGGTGGAGGAGATGCTCCAGGAGCCCGGCGGCCGCTTCCAGCCCCGGAGCCGGCGCCAGCGGAGCGGAGCCGAGATCCGGCCGCCAGGGGAGCTGGCCGAGCGGCTGCCAAGTTCCCGCCATGGCCCGGAACATGCTGTCCTCGGGCTTCCGCCGGGTGGACATCGACGAATTTGAGGAGAACAAATTTGTGGATGAGCAGGAGGCGGCGGCGGCGGCACCAGGCCCGGTCCCGAGCGAGGTGGACGGGCTTCTGCGGCAAGGGGACGTGCTTCCGGCATTCCACGCAGCCTTGCAGCACCCTCCCTTCAACACCAAGAATCAAGCCGTGAAGGAAAGAGCCCAGGGTGTGGTGCTGACAGTGCTCACAAACTTCAAGAGTAGCGAGACTGAGCAGGCTGTGCAGTCACCTTACAGAAATGGCATTGACTTGTTAATGAAGTACATTTATACAGGCTTTGAGAAGCCCACAGAAAATAGCAGCGCAGTGCTGCTCCAGTGGCATGAAAAGGCCTTAGCAGTAGGAGGACTAGGCTCCATTATAAGAGTTTTTACAGCAAGAAAGACTGTTTAAAAAAATTAGAAGACTCATGCTACCTTGAGAAGAATTCTGGATGCCCAGGCTGGTGAAGAAGGGATTGACAGTGGACCATCTTCCTAGGAACTCCCAACTAAACTATTTCAGGACATGTATCTGCTGAAATGTATTTTATTTTCAAGGCAGAGGAGAAAAGCGTCTGTTTCCTAAATCCTGTGCAGGATCTGGTAGTCTATGCCTTTGTCTCCGAGTACTGCAGATCTGACATTTTCTCTACGAGTGGTGGCTGGCAATGGTCAAGCGCACCTGTGTGCGCTGAGGGAGGAATGGTTTGGGCAGGTGCAGATCCAGGGGCTGTGGTAAATGGGAGAGCTTGTGTTTTTTGAAGTGGGAAAACCCAAGAGTTTGTACAGACATCCTGTCTTCCCAGAGGGGGAGGACGCTCTTGGGCTCATTGTAAAGTGCCTGCTGCATCAATAAAGCTCTTGGCTTATTAGTTAAAAAAAAAAAATTTAATAATAATTTAAAATGTAGTGGTTATCCTCTACACTCTAGCCAGAAAAGATGTCCTAGAGATTTTCATTTCTCTTGCTACTTACTTCACATAAGTTCCGTCTTATCAATTCTTTTTTTTTTTTTTTTTTCCCAAGATGGAGTCTCGCTCTGTCACCCAGGCTGGAATGCAGTGGTGTGATCTCGGCTCATTGCAACCTCCGCCTCCCGGGTTCAAGCAATTTTCCTGCCTCAGCCTGCTGAGTAACTGGGACTACAGGCATGTGCCACCATGCCCAGTTAATTTTTATATTTTTAGTAGAGATGGGGTTTCACTGTGTTGGCCAGGATAGTCTCCCATCTCCTGACCTCGTGATCCACCCACCTCGGCCTCCCAAAGTACTGGGATTACAGGCGTGAACAAATGCACCTGACCCTGTCTTATCAATTCTAACAATTAACGTAGTTCATATACATTCACTTCCTCTCTCTCTGCATGGCTCCCACTTTCATAAAGACTCATCACTTTTGTCTAGCTCCAGGGTCAGCAAACTTTATCTGAAAAGGGCCAGGTATTCAACACTTTAGGATTTGCAAACCATGGCTGGGTGTGGTGGCTCATGCCTGTAATCCTAGCACTTTGGGAGGCCAAGGTGGGTGGATCTCCTGAGGTCAGGAGTTCAAAACCAGCCTGGCCATCATGGTGAAACCCCATCTTAAAAAAAAAAAAAAAAGAATTTGCAAACTGTATGATTTCTCTGTGACAACAACTAAACTCTGCTGCTGAAGCTTGAAAGAAGCCATAGAAAATACATAAATGAATAAATGTGGCAATGTGCCAACAAAACTTTATTGAGGCTGGGCACAGTGGCTTATGCCTACAACCCCAGCACTTTGGGAGGCCAAATCGGGTGGATCACCTGAGGTCGGGAGTCTGAGACCAGGCTGCCCAACACAGTGAAACCCGGTCTCTACTAAAAATGCAAAAAATATGGCAGGGCACAGTGGCTCATGCCTGTAATCCCAACACTTTAGGAGGCTGAGACGGGCATATCACCTGAGGTCGAGAGTTCCAGACCAGCCTGACCAACATGGAGAAACCCCATCTCTACTAAAAATACAAAAAATTAGCTGGGCATGGTGGGGCATGCCAGTAATCCCAGCTATTTGGGAGGCTGAGGCAGGAGAATTGCTTGAACCCGGGAGGTGGCGTTGCAGTGAGCTGAGATCCCACCACTGTGCTCCAGCCTAGGTGACAGAGCAAGACTCAGTCTCAGAAAAGAAAAAAAGAAAATAAAAGAATAACAGCTCACATTTATTGAACACTTACAATATGCCAAGCATATTTCCATTCAGTTCTATTTTCTCAGTTGCTTGTTATGATTCTAAGAGGCAACTTCTGGCATTATGTGCACTTTACATTTAAGTAAACAAACATACAAATGTCAAACTGTAAATTATGAGTAATTATTATTGTTTTTTAAAAAGAGAGGGATGAGTCTGGTGGCTTAAATCCGTAATTCCAGTGCTTTGGGAGGCCAAGACGGGAGAATCACTTGAAGCCTGGAGTTCTAGACCAGCCTTGGCCACATAGCCAGATCCTGTCTGCAGAAAAAAAAAATGAGCTGGACATTGTGGTGCATGCCTGTACTCCCAGCTACCCGGGAGGCTAAGGCAAGAGAATCCCTTGAACCCAGGGATTGGAGGCTGCAGTTAGCTATGATTGTTCTACTGGACTCCAGCCTAGGCGACAGAGTGAGGACCCTGTCTCAGAAAAGAAAAAGGAAATATGAAACTATTGATCACATAACTAGTGGGTGAAAATAGGAAGAAATAGGGTCCAAATTCAAGCTGTCTGACTCCATTACTGAAACATAAAAGAGAAAAGCATAAGGAACATTAAATTCTGTGATTCCTAGACTTTTAACATAAATGCAAGCTAACCTACTAGGTGCTGGAAATACCTGTGTCTTGATTTGGAAGATTGTACACAACTTGTGTACATAAATAAAGATTCATTAAAATATTTACTTGAGGCCGGCATGATGGCTCACCCTGTAATCCCAGCACTTTGGGAGGCCAAGGCAAGTGGATCACTTCAAGTCAGGAGTTGGAGACCATCCTGGCCAACATGGCAAAACTTTTTCTCTACTAAAAATACAAAAAATTAGCCAGGCATGGGGAGCATGCCTGTAATTCCAGCTACTCAGGAGGCTGAGGATGGAGAATCACTTAAATCTTGAAGGCAGAGGTTGCAGTGTTCTGTGATTTGGCCACTGCACTCCAGCCTGGGTGAGGAGTGTAGCTCTGTCTCAAAAAAAAAAAAAAAAAAAATTTACTTGAGACTTGTTCACCATATGGAAGTTGTTTCTCAATTCAAATTAAAACAAAACAAACGAACAACAACAACAAAAAGACTAGTACCATTAACAAATGCTTTTTTGGCTGAGTGTGGTGGCTCAGGTGGGTGAATCCCAACATTTTGGGAGGCTCGGGTGGGTGGATCACCTGAGGTCAGGAGTTTGAGACCAGACTGTTCCTTCAGCTCTGCCTGGGAAAAAAAAGAGAGAGAGAGGGAGAGAGTGAGCAGCCCGGCCAAAATGGCAAAACCCTGTCTCTACCAAAAATATAAAATGACATGCGTCTGTAATTACAGCTACTCAGGAAGCTGAGGATGGAGAATCACTTGAATCTGGGAGGTGGAGGTTGCAGTGAAACCCTGTCTCTATAAAAAAATTAATACATAAAAATATTTATTTATGTTGAGACAGAGTCTCACCCATCACTACACCTGCCTAATTTTTTTTGTATCTTTAGTAGAGATTGGGTTTCACCATGTTGACCAGGCTGGTCTTGAACTCCTGACTTCGTGATCCACCTGCCTTGGCCTCCCAAAGTGCTAGGATTATAGACATGAGCCACCATGCCTGGCCCCCACAAATGCTTTCTTTCTTTTTTTTTTATTTTAATTTTTTAATTTAAATTTTTTTCTTTTAGCTTGAACGCTGTGCTGGAACACAAATGCTTTCTTAAATCTGAGTTTCCTTTTCAACATCACACTATGTGTCATAGGTTTGAACTCTTTCTTTCACATTATTAAACTTATTTACTCCTGGAGGCAGGGACCTCTTGCTCCCTCTTCCTCCAACCCCTTTAGAATAACTAAAATACTCTGATGTCCTGATTTATTCTAAGTATAATGTTTATTCTTTTAAAAAGCTTTTGCCAGGCTCGATGGCTCACCCCTGTAATCCCAGCACTTTGGAGGCTGAGGTGGGTGGATCACCCAAGGTAGGGAGTTCAAGACCAGCCTAACCAGTGTCTACACGCATGAGAGTGGTGGCACATGCCTGTAATCCCAGTTACTTGGGAGACTGAGGCAGGAGAATCGCTTGAACCCAGGAGGTGGAAGTTGCGGTGAGCAGAGATCGTGCCATTGCACTCCAGACTAGACAACCAGAGCAAAACTCCGTCTCAGAAAAAAAAAAAAAAAGCTTTGTAATACTAGTCAAGTGCTGTAGTGAGAAGCGGGGGTGGGTGGGGGAAGAATAGAACAAGGAGTTTGATCTGTAACTGACCCTGAACAATCAATTAATGTGTCTCACTGTCTAGATAGTTCGCTATTTGGATGCTGTATTGTGAGGGTCAACAGTTTTATTTCATCCCACATCAGCTAATTGGAGCAACAGCTAAGGTCAAGATAAGAGAATTGTCATAGGTGCTGGACTGTTCCCTCCCTAACACCATCATCATCACTACACCTCCCTCATCTCCTTCCGCAAGTTCTTCTTCCTCCTCTTCTAACACCTACCCAGAAATTGAAGAGGCGATTCTCTTCTGGGCCAATAATATGCTGTTCCGGAGTAAGGTTCTGTGTTTGTTAACCTTTGGAAGGCATTCTTAAATATTCCTCCTCTCCCTGTGGGCTAGACTTACTAGGGGTTAAAAAGAAATCCTTGTTACATTGGGGCAACGATCCCCTGAGGGTAGGATAGGAAAGAGAAAGTCATGGGGAGGGACAGTGGGGGGTGGGGAGTTGGGGGGAGATAGCATGGGGAGAAATGCCAGATATAGGTGAAGGGGAGGAAGGCAACAAATCACACTGCCACGTGTGTACCTATGCAACAATGTTGTATGTTCTTCACATGTACCCCAAAACCTAAAATGCAATAAAAAAAAAAAAAAAAAGAGTTCAGCCTTCAATTCTGTCTTCAAATGCCTGAAGGGTCAAGATGTAGAGATGGGACTATATTTTGGGAGGATGCTTCTGAAGGGCAGATACCGGACTGAGAAGTGGAATGTTTGTGGAGGTCAGTTTCAGCTTTCTAATTGGAAGTGCTCTTTAACACTAGAATGTGTTACTTTACTAAGTGGTGAGCTCCACATCAAAGAGGGCAAGCAAGAACAGATGCTCCACCTGGAATGCTCTAGAGGAAATTTCTGCATTTGATGAGGCACCAACAAGGCAAAGCCCAAGGGCTCCTACATGCATGAGATCCTTGGCTTTATTTTGTGCTTTTTAATAGGAAACAGGGATCTGGTCCTGCTGACCTGCCTAAAGGGAGGAAATGGAACTTGTTGACTGTTGCTTTTTAAGACTGAATGTGGAAGCAGGCAAAAACAAATCTATTTTCAGAGCAGCAAATGCCAGCACAATTTATATCAAAACCCCCATCTGCTCAACTGAAAGGCGGTGGTATGGACCAAGCATTTTGTGAGCCAGCAACAGGCTTGCTTGTTGAAGAATGTTAGCTCCACCGGGACTCTCTGATTAGGCCCTTAAAGCTAACTGGGGCCTTTATATTAACTTCTTGCAGTTGTGACCACCGTTGGCAAATTGCATTTCCCCAATTCAAAGGCAGATTATTGCTTTTCAAAAGATCTCACATCCAATTGAATGTTTAAAGTATTACATGCACAAGTAAAATCTGTATTAGAGAAAAGTCTCAAAAAATGAAATATATTAGAATAAATAATGCAGGCTGCTGTGAGAGATGAACCTTAAAATATCAATGGCTTAACACTTCAGCATCTGGCCAATAGGCAAAGGAAGAGAGCGCAAGAAGTATCATGCAGGAAGTGTAGGTGCCAGGCTTGGAAGTAATGATTATTTTGCACACACACTCCATTGGTGCTAACAAATCACATGGCTTCTATTGGATGAAAGGAGACTGGGAAATGAGCCAAAAAAGAGAGGAGAACATGGATATTGGCAAACACCAGCAGTCTGTTATAAGAAACAGAAGATATGATTTTCCATGTGTCTCAAGACATGGGTACTACAAATTTAACCATGAAATTGGAGCAAGGCATCAGATTTTACACACAGTAGATGCTCAGTAGCTGTTAATGATGCAGACATTAAAGATATTAAGGCATCTTGGTCCCTGGAGGGAGAAAGTGGCACTGGGGTTCATTTCTATGTGATTAGGTGATGGAGAACTGAAGCATTTTTAAAAGCAGAATTCATCTGTCAGAATGGCCAATGTTTTATTATTGATAATTAGAAAAAGGAGAATGAAGAACTTGGAGAGCAAGAAAGGAAGTGAGGAGTTTTTCAGTGCAGCCTTGAGAAGAAGAAAGGAGCTGAGTTGCCACCAGAAGCCTGGAATCTAGAGCCTGACTGGACATGATGTCACCAAGAACGAATACACAGTGATTTATCACCAGCTTTGGGGCACATTTCTTTTTTAGCACCTTTAGAACATGAGTATTTTAACAACTCCTAAGGCATTTTCCCCTTTTGCAAAATCAGATTACTCTGAACTGGGAGGTGGGGTCAACAACTTGGCTTGGTTATAAATGAGATTTCAAATATCACAAAAATGTTTATTAACCTTATGCATGGAAATATCAGTTGTCACGTGAATCTTTCATATTTTTATAGTCAAAAGAAGCACGGGCAAAAGGTTGTATGTGTGTGTGTTTTGCCAAGCTCCTTTCAGGAAAGATAAAAACATTGTTTATTTTCTCAAAATATATCTCAACTTCTCACACTGATATCCAGTTCTTTGAAATCTTTTTCTTTTCTTTTCAATTGACAAATAAATGTATATATTTATGGGATATGACATGGTGTTTCGATATATACATACATTGTGGCATGATCAACTTAGACTAATTTAGTATATCCATCACCTAAAATATCTATCTTTTCTTTGTGGTGAAAACATTTAAAGGCCTCTTTTTAAACTATTTTGAAATATACAATTCATTATTATTAATTATAGTCAACATGCTGTACAGTAGATCATCAGCACTTATTCCTCCTGTTAAATGAAACTACGTCCTCCGACCAATGTCTCCTCTTTCCCTGTCCCACTTTCCCACCCACCACCAGCTTCTGGTAGCCACTACTTTACTCCTTTTCCTATGAGTCTGGCTTTTTTAGATTCTCCGTATAAGTGAAACCGTATGGCATTTGTCTCCCTGTCCCTGGCTTATTTCACTTGGCATGATGTCCTCTAGGTTCATCTATGTTGTCATTAATGACAGATTTTCCTGTTTTTCTTTAATGGCTGAATAATATTTCACTGTGTATGCAAACCACATTAAAGCATCTATTCATCTGTTGATGGGCTTTTCAGTTGTTTCCATATCTTGACTACTGTGAATAATGCTGCAGTGAACATGGGCGTGCAGACATCTCTTCGACATTTTGATTTCAGTTCATTTGAGTATATGTCCAGAAGTGGATTGCTGGGTCATGTGTTAATTCTATGTTTAGTTTTTCAAAGGACCTCCATACTGTTTTCGAAAATGGCTATTCTGATGATTTACAGTACCACCAGCAGTGTATAAGCATTCTCTTTCTTCCATAGCCTCACCAACACTTGTTATCTCTGTTTTTTTGATAATAGCCAGCCTAACAGGTATGGGATGATATCCCATTGTGGTTTTAAATTTCATTTTGCTGATGATTGTGATGTTGAGTATTTTTCCTATATCTGTTGGCCATCTGTGTGTCTTCGTTTCAGAAAGTATTCAAGTTCTTTGCCTATTTTTTAATAGGGTTGTTTTCTTGTCATTGAGAAATTTGTGTTCTTTGTCCATTTTGGGTATTAGCTCCTTATCCAATGTATGATTTGCAAATATTTTCTTCCAGCCTTTGGGTTGTCTCTTCATTCTATTAATTGTTTCCTTTGCTGTGCAGCTTTTTAGTGTGATGCCATCCCATTTGTTTATTTTTGCTTTTGATGCCTATAATTTTGGGGTGACATCCAAGAAATCATTGCCCAGACAAGTGTCATAGAGCTTTTCTCCTATGTTTGTCTCTAGTACTTTTACAGTTACAGGTCTTACATTTAAGTGTTTAAGTCTTTAATCCATTTTTACTTGATTTTTATATATGATGTAAGTTGAGGATTTAATTTCATTATTATTCTACATGTAGATATCCAGTCGTCCCATGTTTATTTAAGAGACTGTTCTTTCCCCTATTGTGTGTTCTTGGCACCTTTGTTGAAAAATCAGTTGATCACAGATGTGTACATTTAATTCTAAGCTCTCTAGCCTATTCCATTGGTCTACGTGTGTTTTTATGCCAGTAACATGCTATTTTGATTACTATAGCTTGGTAATACATTGTGAAATCCTGTAGTGTGATGCCACCAAGCTTTGTTTTTTTTTCCTTTGGTCAATATTGCTTTGGCAATTTGGGGTCTTTCATGGTTCCATTGAATTTTAGATTGTTTTTCCTATTTCTGTGAAAAAAAAATGACATTGGGATTTTGATAGGGATTTCAATGAATCTATAGATTGCTTTGGGTGGTATGAAGATTTTAACAATATTAATTATTCCAATCCATGAACATGGGTTAAAAGACATGGAAACACCTTTCCGTTTATTTGTGTCATTTTCAATTTATTTCATGAACATTTTATGGTTTTCAGTGTATAGCGCTTTCATTTCCTTGGTTAAATTTACTCCTAAGTATCTTATTTTCTTTGATGCTTTTATAAATAGGATTGTTTTCATAGTTTCTTTTTCAAATAGTTCATTGTTAGTGTATAGAAATGCTACTGGTGTATGTATATTGATTTTGTATCCTGTAACTTTACTAAGTTCTTTTATAAAATGCTTTTTTTTTTTGGTGGAGTCTAAAGGATTTTCTATACATAAGAGCATGTAGCCAGAAGAGACAATTTCACTTCTTCCTTTCCTATTTAGATGCCTTTTCTTTCTTTTTTCCTAATTACTAAAATGAGGTAGGCATGACTGTGAAAGCAACAGTGCATTCTAGATAATGTGATCTTCACAAAGGAAACTGACCACTCATGAGTAAAGCTACTACCATCATCAACTCATTTAACTGGAAGGTCCCAGGTTCATTAGTTTCTGATTACTTAAGGCAAACCAGAAAATTATTTTTTTTCCAATTCTTGGAAAACTCTCAACTCAAAACCCACTATCTTCCTAAACATACACAGTAAGTACAATAGAATTTCTGCTTGATAACTGAGGATTCCACAGTGTCTCAGGGTCATCCTTTAAATCTATGAAATTGAACCTGTATCTAAGTGTTAACATATAAAATTTGCTTCCAACACCATCCCACACTCTGCCTCTCTTTTCTCTTTTCCATCCCCTTCCTTCTCTCCTCTTGTCTTTCTTTGCACCTTTATTTTCCAGCAAAATTAACTGGGGAAATATTGGGGACAATAGTCCTTTATACCTTAGGCTGAATTCCTTCTTTAGGCAGTTAAAGCTCACAAATGGGTCATATAACAAATGTCTATTTGTAAAAAAGTTATTCCATTTCATCAAATCTCAAAAGCCCTTGGTTATAACATTCACTGTCATTTTATGTACCACTCAGAAAAAAAAAGTTACTGCCAATTAAACTATGACGTGATGCATTCTCATCACTTAGAATTTTTCTTCCCACTATAAAAGTTGTCTTATACTTAATTAGACATAACTTTATATCATACCACTCTTGTGCATGCATAAAAAAGACACAGGCAAAATACACTGAATAAGTATTCCTCAAACATCTCCAATTAGAGTCTGAGTTTTCAGAATCACTTCTGAGTCATTGATGTGTGTTTTCCCACATAATACCACTCTCTGTGCCAACATAATCATTGGTGATTTAATGTTTCTGAAATGAATTCTTAAAAGAATGAAAAGCCTTTACTGGGGCTGGGTTCCAAGCCACCTCCTTGGCAATGATATAAAGTGCTTCTACTTTTGACTCTGGCCTCATCTGACTTCTGATCCACTACCACCATCCTTTGTCCTATAGTCATTTGATTCTTGGGGCTAAAAGAGGACTTCCCTGTGGCCTCATCATTGTGCTTTAATGTGCACCAAGGTACTCTACATGGAATGTCTTCTCAATCCTTAACAACAACCTCATGAGTACTACTGCTATCCCAATCTACTGGTGAAGAAGCTGAGCCTTCTGAAGATTAAGTAGCAGTCATCAACCACTATGTGTGGCAACACCAGGAGCAGGGGAATCACAGGTTTGGATGCAAGCAGCCCTATTCTCAAATCTCGTCTTCAGCCCTTGTCAACTGTGCAATCCTGGGGAAATTATTCTGTATCTCAGAGGCTGTTTTACCAGCTACTATGATCTATTTTTACTCATAACACTTCTGACACCAAATGTGAAGGTTTTCCACACCAACAACCAGTTTTCAAACTCTCCAGACACCAACTATTCCAAAAATTCCATTCAATTCTGACTCTACCCACCCAGTGACATTGACCAATCTGCTATAAATTAGGATTTTCCACACCCCCTTTCTTCGGTTTGATAATTTGCTAGAATGGCTCACAGAACTCAGGATAGTGTTTTATTTACATTGGCTGATTTATTATAAAGGATTAATAGTCAGAAGAAGAGTAGCATAAGGTGAGTTCTGGAAAGATCCTGATTGCAGGAGTCTCCATTCTGTAAAATTAGAGTGTGCCACCGTCCTGGCATGTGGATTCATTCACCAACCCAGGGTCTCACTAAACCTAAAGGCTGTCTAAATTCAGAAATTTAGAGATTTTTTTTTTTTTGAAAAATTTTCATTAAGTGGCATGATTAATTAAATCATTGGCCATTAGTGCTTAGTTCAATCACCAGCTCCTCCCTGTTCCCTGGAGGTGGAGAGTGGAGAAGACTGATTGCTCCAATCCTCTAATCCCATGGTTGGTTCCTCTGGCAGCCAGCCCCCATTCTGAAGTTTTCTAGGTGCCTACAAAGGGTCACCTCATTAGCATAAACTCAGGTGTGGTTGGAAGGGGCTTGTATGAATAACAAAAGATGCTCCTCTCAGGCTCGGGAAGTTCTAAGGGTTTTAGAAACTCTCTGCCAAGAACCCGAGACAAAGAGCAAATATACATCTCTTATTACATAACAATACCGTGCCAGGTATAAAAGTGGCAGTGATACACACTGGGGTCTATCAGAGGGTGGAGCGTAGGAGGAGGGAGGTGATCAGAAAAAATAACTAATAGGTACTAGGCTTAATACCTGGGTGATGAAATAAACTGTACAACAAACCTCCTGAAATGGTATTACCCTGGATCATCCAGGTAGGCACCACATAATCACACTGGTTTTCAGAAAAGGGATATAGAAAGAGTCAGTCATTTCACTTATGTAACAAACCTGCACATGTACCCCTGAACTTAAAAGTTAAAAAAAAAAAAGTGGCAGTGATAATATTGACCTCACAGAAAGGCTGTGAGCTGTGGATGGGATAACCTATGTAGTCAGCCCAGCATGATGCCTGTGTTTATTTTCTATGCACCAATGTGATCATTCACATATTTGGCTACTTAATCATTCATATATGACATGATCAAGAAATACATTTTTATGAATGAACACTGTGACTGATGCAATTTCCTAGGTAACTGAGGGTTAATTAGAAATCCTCTTTTGTTTCAACCCTTGTTAAAAATCCTTAGAACATGTCAGAATTCATTTTTCTTACATGCGTTGAGCATGATTTAATCTTCCATTCATTCTGAACATCAGTCCTCATTACCCCAGGCTGCAGGTATAGCCAAGGATGATGTGGGATATTGAGAATAACATGTAAATTGGTTAAAAAATTTAATTACAAGTACAGTTTTTAAAAGTAATTTACCTTTTTGCTCAGACCTTCAGCAAAACGCCCATATATTTGAAGTTATGTAATTGAAAGCTAGATAATAGAAGCATTCTTTCTTTATGTGGAATTGCCACTGAAGTGTTTAGTCAACGATTCAGGTAAAAAAATAATCATTCAGGGCCTACTATGTGCCAGGCAAAGGGTTGGTGTGACAGATAGATGTGGTTGCTGTCTGTCTGAAGCTACGGTCTAGTGGGGAAGACAGACAATTAGTAGGGGAGGTACTGGGTGCTATGGGAAGCCATGGCAGGAATCCCAACTCAGTCTCAAGTTGTCAGTCTTGGGACTGGTGAGGGTGGTGGTGGTGATAGTCAGGACAGGGAAGACATTATGAAGGAAGTGATGGTTAAGCCAAGTGCTTCAGGATGAGTTGGAGTCAGGCAAAGAGAAAGGTTGTAACCTGTACAAGGGTGCAACTAATGTCATCCAAGCTGCTGAGGTCAGTATGATTGGAATAGAAGGTGGGTCTGGGAAGTTGGGAATTGGGGAAGGAGAGGAGCTAGGTTATGCTCCTGGCTGATTGTCTCACGGTAGGCTTGTATAACTCTGGTCATTCATTCTTGCATTGGACATTTACTTGGTACCCAAGGATGCTGAAGGTACTGACTGTGTTAGCTTAAGTGCAGTCAAGCATGGTAAGGGGGTGAGAGATGGGCACAGAACCAAGCCATGGCTGTCTTTGTTAACTGTTGAACCTGACTGCCCAGCCTACATACCTCCTGGCATCGAGTAGGCATTCAATGAACTCTCGATGATTGACTGACAAACTGCATGAATGAATGGAGAATTGGTTTAACCTTCATGCCCCTCAACAACTATTCCAGCTATTTTCTTTGTGCAGGATAAACATCTTGAAACACCTCTGCCCCATCACTAAGTAGGCCAATCTTCTGCAGTGTCTAGAAACCAGTACAGAAAAAATGCAGTTTGACCTTGCTGTCATTATTTGCAGTGTAATGAGGAAAACAGGCATTAAATAACTAACTGTACAAATAATTGTGTAATTAAAACTGTGGCACACACTACAAAGAAGATGTACAGAATGATGGAAGGGCACATAAAGGGGAAAGCCCAGGAAGCCTTTATCGAGATATTGATGTTTAGGTTCAGAAGAGGCAAAAGGAGACAGGAAGAATGTCTCAGGCAGGGGGAGGTCTACGTTGCAAAGGCTTTGGCAGGACAAAAAGCCAGTGTGGCTGGACCATGGGGATCAGCTAGGAGAATGGCTGGAGAAGGGTCTGGAGCTTGGAGGAGATTCCTCTGCAAGGTCTCTCAGCCATGTTGGAGATTTTGGTCTTTGACTTAAGAGTCCTAGTGAGATATTAAAATGTTTTAAACATAAGAGATATGTGACAAATCACACGGACTGCTGTGAAGAGAAAGGGATTGGAGAAGTACAAGAAAGGACACTGGGACACACACACACACACACACACACACACACACACACACACACACACACAACCTTCAACAGGCTGACAATGCCCTGTGTACACATAGCGGCAGAGCATGAAACTGAGATCTGATTAAGAGAGGACCGAAGTCATTGCACATCATTTCTTCTCAGTCTTTCCAAACGACCCACTCCTTCATCCTGTCTTATGGTGGGCACTAGTAAGTGAGCTGCTACTTAGAATTTTTTTTTAACCAATTTTGTGAAATAATAGACATGGTGCTTCTCTTGCGGTTGTTATTGTCAAAGAGAGGATATTGGTTTCAGAAGAGAATTTATTGGAGCCCATTTTCTCCCTGGCTTCCACAGGGAGCCAGGGGCTGGGGGTGCTAAGGGGGGCAGGAGTGGAATCCACCCTTCTGTCAGCCACTGGCTTGAAAGCAAGCATTAGCACATATTCAATTTGGTCTGGGAGCTCTCCTCTGGACACCGAACCTGGTCCTTATCTCATTTTTCCTGTTAATAATGAGCTGTTAAATCACATTGCTCACACTTTTTGCAAGATAGCAACATGCGGTTTAATTGTGGCCGCTCTGATCCCCCATCATCTCAATCCTTCTCTTAATGGCTTGGCAGGCGGGGCAGTGCTGCTTGGGAACCACTGGCTCGGGCCTGCCGTTTCCGGCTGTAGCAGTCTCCAGTTTCAGAAACAGGGACTGCTGTGGCACAAGTGGAGTGGAGCTCTGAGTGTGAGGGCCCTGGGGAGGGGAGACTGTGTGCACTCACACCTGCACTCTCCCTCCTCCCCATCATCCCAGAAGCCCTCTCAGAAATCCTAATGGTTGAGGAAAGGGGGCTGGCCTGGCAGGAGGCTGGGCCTCCATTCCTGTTTCTCTTACTCATTGCCTGAGCCTTTCAAATGGGCCCCACTCCTATCTGGTTTTTGCGGGCAGCACGGGCAAGCTGCTGACTTCTTGGGATAAGGGCGGCTGATACACAAGGATGATTAAGTCTGTGGGTTTGGAATCACTCAGAACCAAAGGTGAAATGACTCACTGCAGAGGAGGGCTTTCCCCAAAGAAGTGACTCCTATGCTGGTGGTGGGTATGGCTAGAAAGGAGGTGCATTTCTCAAATGTGAGAAGGTGATCATTCTCTGCTGTGGCTGGGAGAGCCCAGGTGTGGCAGAGCCGGCCAGGATCAGAGGGCAGGGCTCAGGTGGCCTGCAGAAGCCTGCAGTGACGTTGGGAGATGGTGGCATTATAGGAAGGGCCCAGGGCTCTGGTCCCGCCCTGCCACCAACTGGCTGTGTCAGCTTAGACAAGTCTCCCTTTGACTACCTTGGCCCTAGGGTTCCAACCTTTACAACAAGTGTGACAATGGGCTACATAAAAACTATCATTCTCTCCCTTTCAGCCACTAGCTTCAAGTATGTGCTTGTTTCCCTTGACTAAAGCAGCTCAGAAGTGGACTGTCCTTTGTTCTTGGTGTTTTGATTTCAGCTGCCCCTTCCACCAGTGGGAGAAAAGTGGTCCCTTTTAGAGTGAGATTTGAGATGCAGTCCTGCTCAAAGAGGTCCCCCTAGCTACCCATCAAGGTGTCTGAAATGCCCACATCTAAATCTAACTGGAGAGGGAGGCCAGGTAACATAGTAAAAGGAGCATGAGCTTTGGGAATGAAACATGAACTTGGGCATCATACTCCTCACACCACTTCCTTCCTCCTGAAGACACAGTCACCTCATTCTGCTGCCACCTATGGCAGCACCCTTGCTAGACCCTCTGAGCTGAAGCCCTGGCCAGCATGGCCTTCATGCCCTCTATGCCAGGCCGTATCCTTGCTGAGTTGCTCCTCCACTGTGACACTTAGAGGAAATGCTACACTGCAGGATGTAGTTTCTGGCCTTCTCAGTGGCCACCAACGGTCTGCAATGATGTAGAAGTATAGAGTCAACTCTCCATGGAGTGGGACCGATGAGAAGGAAGAAACTTGAAAGAGGTGGGCAGTGCATCCCCACTCTCTCCCTGCCATGGACCACTCTGAGACACAGTTAGTCCTTGCAAATCTTGCAGAAAGTCCCACATACCGAGCAAGCACACCTGTCAGGTGACCTGCTGCGTCTCCCAGCAGCTCGTGGTAAAGCAGAGGTCAGCACAGTAAGGCATCTCATTGCGTGCTTTTGCGCCTTTCTTCACTTGGGTTTTCTTCTCTCTTCTTTCTCACTGTCCTGGGCTTGCACTTCCCAAAAGAGTGTTTATACTCAATTCCTGCTCAAACTCTGCTTTCTAGAAGACCCAGACTAAGACATCTGGCTTGGAATTTGGATCTGTCCCTTGATAGGTATATGAGATTGAGCAAATTCTTCACATCTTCTAAAATGTCATTTTTTTTCTCTGTAAAATAGGTATAATAACATCTATCTTTTAAAGTTGAGAAAAGTAGATATAATTATATCAAGTTCTTAGCACAGAGCCTGGTATAGATGCATAGTGAGTGTTCAATAAAGGACAGCTCCTCTTATTATTATCTTTATTGTTGCTGCTATTGTTGTCTGTGGTAGAAATGGCTAGCTGTCTCCAAAGATTTGGGCTCCCCCTCCACAGTGAAGAGCTATTGCTCAGAAGCCCTGCTCAGCCAGGGACTTCATTCCTCAACCTTTCTTGCATCTAGGGAAATCCACGTGACTAAGTTCTGGCAAATACAGTGTGGAGAGAAGTGATGTAATGCCTCTTCCAGATGGGTTCATAAAATGTCCCTGCTGTGGTTTAATCATGTGCTGAAGACTGTGCAGTAACCATCAGCCTGGACCCCTGAATGGCTATAGAGCAGGACCCCTTTGCACACTAGCTCCTTTCCTCACTCTATCATTGAACTCTGTATGAACAAGGAATGAATTCCCTTCGTGTTGGACCACCAAGAGTTTGGATCTTACCTGTTAAAGCAGCTAATACTACCTCAATAATTACATCCTTATTGCTGTTGTTTATTGTTATTATTACTAATTATTCAGGGTAAGATCTCCTCTGAGAGGTCATTTTAAGGCTTTTCTAGTGGTTAATCATGTAGACTCTGGAGTTAGAATGCTCAGATGTGAATTCCAACTCCATCACTTAGCTCTGTGAATTTCTTTTTTATACATAGTTACATGGGTATTATGAGACTTAGATAAAGAAATCTATATAAAGAATAGGAAAATGTCTGTCCCAGAGTAAAAGTTCAATAAAAGTTAACTACCACAACCACCATCTCTGCTATCAATCCATCATCTCCGTCATCATCATTATTCATCAATGGAGAATCAGGCACTGAGTGAATGGGAGGTAGACTGTGGTCTGGTCCTGGAGTTGAAGAGAGACATGCAGAGGTTAAGAACAGGCACATAGGTGCAAAACAGACGGTCAAACACCGGAAAAGGAAGTAAGGAATGTGGTCCTGAAGATAGACATGGCCCTCTTTGAATTTGGTGACCAGAAGACTATATTCTTCTGATAGATTTTTTTTTTAGTCCTACTGGCCACTAAACATTGGAATACATCTTGCAGGTAGAGCACTGTGCTGGACACTGTGGGAGATACAATGAAGAACGGGGAGGCACCAGGCATGGGACTAGGCACTTTGTTAACGTTAAGTTGTTTAATCCTCATCACAAACCTTATGAAGTTGCTATCACCCCCACTTTATAGATAAGGAAGCTGATACAAGGTACTTGATGGAATTTTCCCATATTCACATAGTCAGTTTTAGAGCTGGAGATTTGAATTTTAACTGGGTAGAGACTATGGTCTCTCAAGCCACATCTATTTGCCAAGGCTAATACAACAGAATGTCAAGATGTAGCTGGGGAAAAGCAGAAAGTGTTAGGATTTCTACTACTTAGATCTAGCTCTGTGGCTTTTGGCAGCCCTCTTTATTGTCTCTGGGCCTCTGTGCTTTTTTTTTTTTAGATAAGAGGGAAAGGGAGATGGAGGGAAGTCACATGTGCCAGGTACCATATTAGGCTCTAAATAGAGCAACTATATAATTTCATCTTTCCAGTAATTTACAAGGTAGGTGATGTTATTATCCCCATAGTACAGGTGAGGAATACTGAGGCAGAAAGAGAGATTAAGTCAATTGCCCATTCTCTGTTGTAGACTCAACTTCTTAGCTATGACATCATGTCTTCTGTCATTGTGTCAACAATGTCTTTGTGGTACAAAGCCCAAGTCATTCTGCCTTACCACGCTGTGCATCTTCAAGACTTCTTCCAGATCTTAGTTTGCTGTCTTATCTGTAGAATTTCTTCTGGAAGCAACACGAGGGAAACAAAGACTTGATTATCCAGCTCTTCATCCACCTACCCTCTCTTTCCCAGACTAAGGCAATGAAAGTGGAACCAAGTAGCTGCGTTTGAAGCACACTAGATGCCTCCACATTTTTAAGGATTGGGGAAGAGCAATTTAAATACGAATTTTGCATCCTTTCTTCCTTCTCTCCCAGTTCTTTTTAGTGTTTGTTCTATGTCATTAACCAAGGCCCAGCCGGCACAGAGAACAAGGGCAGGGGTTGTTTGGGTTTAAATGAAAGTTGACACAACTCGGGGTTTATCTGCTTCAATGGGCAGCTCTCCAGAGAATGGAATTTTTGGACATGTGGGGGAGTTTTCTGCCTCTTAATGAGCTGCTTCTAGCCTGCCAGGTGATAGCAGGGGGTTAGCGATTGCTTTAGGGGATTTGATAACAAGAGTGAGGACTGCATCTCAGACAGTGTGCCTGTCTGCCTGCCTGCCTTCCCGCCAGAGTCATCATTAATGCAAACAGCTGAACGGCTGAACTGCTTGGGGCTCCTCAAATGTGGGAGCCAGAGCCTGGTGGGGAGGGAGAACCAGGTCATTGTAAAGGCCATTGTCCTTTTGAATATGACCATCCCATTACAGACAGGAGGTCTCGTGACCCCCAGACAACTGTATGGAAGAGATGTTGATGTAGCCTGGGACCAGTGAAGGGAGAGCCAGAGTCAGCCTGGCCTCTCCAGTGCCGTGAAAGTCCTCCAGGTGCCTGTGATTCCGCTTCTCTCCAAGAAGCGGAATCAATAGTGAGGAAAAGAACATAGCATGAGCAAGTGAGGTTACTGTGCTGCCTGCTAGACCAGAAGGGAGTTCTGTATATCCCCTCCCCAGAATCAAGAAGACTTTGTCCCGCTCACAGTACGACTTGGGATACTGAGTGCCACTGTTGCTCAGAGGCCTGTGGTAAAAAAGGTTTATCTACTTTCTAATCCTAACCTAAATCTTTTTCCCAATGAACAAAACTAGTTGGAAACATGATACTGCCAATCTCTTCCCATCTGCTTGAGGCATCTCTGAAATTCAGTGGGCTGGTTCTTTTCAAGATAGATTCTCCATCAGACTCGTATGAACCCAAATAATTATTGGTATTTGCACTTTGCTTTTTGGTTTCCAAAGCATTTCCACTCACCCTCATCTGAACCGGTTGTGTGGGGCGGAGGTTCAGAGCCTGGGCTCTGGAGTCTGGTAGAGTTGGTTTGATTCCAGCTCCACCACTTCCTGGCTGAGACACCAGGACAAATGTGCTTAACCCCAGGTTCCTGCTGTGTAAAATGGGGACAGTAATTCCCACCTCACAGAGGCTAAGGGGGAGGTGAGACAATGCACTGAAAGCCCTTAGCTAACGGTCTAGCATTCAGTTAGCTGCTATTGTTATCACCCTGGATTCTCACAACACTATGAAGTAGGCGGGATAAATATCAAGCACTCCTTACTTAGAATGTAAGCATGCCTCATGGGCAGAGATTGTATCTCTTTCACTTGCCAATGGAGCAAGTCACAGAAGGTCCCTTTCTGGACCAAGTAGAACTGGGTTGACTTGTAAGATGTGCTGCTTCTGGGGATGTGCTGTTTCTGTCTTCCTTAGCCTTGACATTCCATCAGGGGGTCCTTCTGCTGGATTCTTGCAGTGAGATATGAGGGACGAGGCACAGGGACCTCCACCTCCATGCCCACCCCAAGCCCCTGATGAGCAGCTCGGAACACACAAATCTAGATCCTCCCACCTTCCTCTCTCCTCTGACCAAACATGCACCCTGGTATAGCTGGAGCTGTTGCCCCCCACAAGCAGTTAAAAGTAGAAGGTGCTGTTGTAGCCCAGCCCTGCCTTTAAGGAGCACATGCCTGGTGGGGGAGGCAGACATGGAAACAGACTATAACAATTAGGGAGCTACAAAGGCACCCCACCTTGTGCCCCTACCACCTCCAACAACACACACACGCGCACACACACACACACACACACACACACACACACACACACACACACACTGAATTCTTCTTTTGCCCTCAGTCAGGCACAAGGTGGGGGCCAGCCCTGGGAGGTTGCAGTCCTTGCCTGAGGAGGTACGGGCAGGCTCAGTATAGAAGTGTTTTCTCTGAGCACAGCAGCACTCCCTGTGGGGTTGGTACCAATGCATTCTGTCCATCGCTGTTATTTCTCAGCTCCCACCTTTCAAACCAGACCAGGTTTCAAACCTGAGTGTTAACCTCGGCGCCCTCAGCAGGCTTAGCTGTCTCATCGCGTGGATTGGAATATAAGCATTATCCTCAGATGTGACCTTAGAAATGCAGATGGCTAGGACATCCTGGGAGGTCTGGCTCCTCCCATCCCAAGTTCATCTTATACTGGGATCCTGGTACGTGGTTCTTCATGGGGACACCATTTGCTATTTTGCTGGGCATTTTGTTTTACACAGTCTGGGCTATAAGTATTAGTTATGTGAACTTGAGTAAGTTCCCTCACCGCTCTGATTCTCAGTTTCTTCATCTGTAAAATGGGATTACATTCTTTACTTTATATTATGAGCATTGAAGGCAATATATATGTAGGGCATGCTGCATATTGCCTAACATATAGTTAGCACTCAGTAAATGTCATCCATTTTCTCTTTTGTTCACATGGTGATTAGTTTTATAAATAAAGGCTCTTTGGAAATGAAGTTACGGTCTGTTAAGGAGAGAGAGGGGAGAGCCAGAAAGTCAATCTGCTGTCTAAGAGTGATTGCTAAGGAAATAGAGCTGTTTAGAGTATGGTTATTTATTTGTAAAATAAACCACCCAGGATTCTACACAGTGTGAGACTATATTTTTTCAAACTGTGAAATGCAATTTGTATAACATGATCTATGGATTATTAAATTCACTTAGCCTTGAGCCAGCCCTGAAATTGAGCAATTATTTTTGGTTCTCCCTACTCCCTCCCTTCCAGCCCTAGCTCCTGGATCTGTTAAGCCATCATGAACCTGGCCTCCAGTTTGGGGAGCATGACCCAGCTGGGCTCTGAGCTGAGGGAAGACAAGTGTGGCCTTGTCCACAGTGATGTAATGGTGTAGAGGACTCTTGAAACACTCCCCAGGAGAGGCTTCTGAGGAATGTGGAGGCCTGGTTTGAAACGTGGGAGCTGAGAAGTAATAGCTGCTGGCAGAATGCACTGATACCAACCCCATAAGGAGGGCTGCTGTGCTCAGGAAACGCACTTCTATACTGAGCCTGCCTGCACTTCCTTAGGCAGGGACGGCCACCTTCCAGGGCTGGCCCGCACTTTGTGCCTGACTGAGGGCGAAGGAAGAATTCAGGGTATGTGTGTGTTGGTGGCAGGGGCAGGGGTGGGCGATAGGGGCATGAAGTGGGGTGCTTTTGTAGCTCCTTAATTATTACAGTCAGTTTCCATGTCTGCCTCCCCCACCAGGCTGTGTGCCCACTGAAGGCAGGGCTGAGCCATGACAGCACCTTCTATGTCTGCAGTGCCTGGCCCAGAGCAAGTCAATGGCTGTGCTAAAAAAAACAACTGTGGGCTCTGGTGACCCCCCACCCCCCACATCCTTCCTTCTGCAAACTTCTCTGGTGCCCTGCCCTCCATCCTGAAGATTCGTGGCTTCATTCTGTTATGGTGAGAACTAACCAGACATCCATAGCAAAGGGCAACAAAGAGCCTTTATTCGCTTTTCTAGGGAAAGGCATGACAGGAAGGGAGGCTGATCTGAAAATTGTGTTATTTTCAATTCACCACTGGGACCTCATTTTAAAAAATGAACTGCCTGAGTGTTTGGAACAGGAGAAAAGACCTTCTGGGACAACAGTGACAGCCTGAACAAGGAATTTGGAAATCTATGTACCACAGTACACTGGAGCTGCAGGGGTGAGCAGCCACCTGGTATACATGGATTTTTAAAAGCTCCCTTCTGAGCACATGGGGAGCAGCTCAGCACCTAATTTCCCTGCACAGCATATGATATGACTCTTCAGTGATGGCAGGTCACTTGAAATCAGCAGCATTCAGACCTGCAGGGCCACCTATTCCCTTCCGGTGTCGTTTTTCTCTGTGTCAGTGTCTGAAGACCAGCTCTTTGAGCCATGGAGTGCTGGGTGAGAACCATTTGGTAGCAGGAAAATGGCTAGGTCTATCCTTTTCTCACCAGAACCAGCGTAGGGAAATCACTGCTGCTAAACTCTGAAGTCATTCGTTATATCCTGTAGTATAAATGGCAAAAGACTTTGCGAATCCATTAACAGTTTATTCAAAACAGCACACAATTCAGAACCTTTGCTATTTCCTAACTGACAAAAATGCCCTATTAATAAAAATATCAGAAACTACACATTTATAGTTTCATTTTGACTTTTGAATTAATGTCTGGCCTCTCGAGTTTTAAATTAACAAGATTTTCCTGCATAACCTATACACCTTCGTCATTCACAACTAAATAAAGCAGCTGGGTTGGCTTAATCAGTTTGGTTTGGCAGGGATGTGTTTGTGTACAGTTATCACCAAGTGGCATGGATTTTCTTCCCCAGGGAACAGGGCTGTGCATGTGACAGGCTTGTGCTTGGTGTTTCTGAAGCCTCCTTGTTGAAGCCACCTGAGCATTAGGGTACTAGCTGGCAGGTGATCATGTGGGCCTGCTGGGTGAGGTGGAGGTCTGTAGCAACTTCTGGATGAGGTACAGAGTTATGGTTAGGGAGGATGAAACAACTTGAAAGCTTCTGATCAGAGTGGCCACTTAGTAAATAACCACCCAGTAAGGACTTCTCTGATTACCCTCTCATAATATACAGGCGCAGTGAGCTTTAGCTCTCCCCAGGTTAACTCCACCTTGGGTCACGTAGTATGGAAGAAGCTGATGGGTCACAGGGACGTAGCTCTGTCTTCCCCTTGTTCGTATCTGCATCCTTCAATATCCCTCTTGTTCCAAAACTGAGTCCCAAGCCTGCCGTATTGTCTCCACCTCCTCTCATTTCTCTGCCTCTCCTCATGCTCTTCTTTCATGACTCCCAGATATTCCTAGAGATTTACTGGTATCCCCCAAGCAGTACAGAATTCGTTACACCACAGAAAGGGAAGCAGATCACACCCTAAAATATTCATTGTCCATTTATACCTCTCCCTAAATGGTATACATTCTCTCTCCTTCCTGCCTTGCATCCTTTCCTTCTTTCCAACAGATATTGACTGAGCACCTACTATTATGTAGCTCTGTGCTGGGCTCTAAAAAAACAGCAGTGGTGCTTACTGTCTAAAGATGGAGAGAAAGATTTTTAAAAACCAAGTGAATTAATTACAGGTGACTTGAGTATTGCAAATGAGAAGTGTAGGATACTAGGAGGACAAATCACAGTGAGACCTGGTCTGGAGATTTGAAAAAACTGCCTGTCCTGAGGACATTTCAGCTGGGACTGAACATAGGTTTGAGTTTCCTAGCAGGAAAGAAGGGAAGAGGGAGAGAGTTCTAGAGGAGGGAACAGCCTCACACCTTGTGCAAAGGCCCTGAGGCAGAAAGGTTTCTAAGCAAATGGAAGGACCTGGAAATGGAAGAAGGTAGCTGGAGTCTAGAGGGTGACAGAGTAACAGCAGCTGCTGAGGTGGGCAAGAACAGAGCAGCAGGGTCTTGTAGGCCAGACCAAAGGTGGGTGTCTTTATCCTAAGCGAGAGTGGAAGCATTGAAGAGGATCAACAAGAAAAGTGTCTTTACCATAAAAATATCCTCAAAACTATGGTATCAGCTGTTTCATCCTCACTACATGGTTCACATCATTATCCTGTGACCATGCAACACCTGGTAAGTTCAGTTAGGTTGAAAAAGTAACTGTGTGTGTGTGTGTGTGGGTGTGGGTGTGTGTATAAAGACTAAGATTTCCTCTTCTTCATTTCCTTTCCAGTCTTTTCACCTAAGTGGATAACCCTCCAGAGATCAGTTGAACTAAAGTCAAATTTAAGAGATTGCTTTTTAAAAATTAAGAATCAAATAGTTACGGAACAACTGGCACGTGCCAGATATCATGCTGCTTTGACATATAGAGATCATTGAGGAACATAAAGGCACAGCTGACAGGGTGGGAAGATGACCACAAACAATTGACCATATTGAAAGGCTCCATGCCCTCTCTGTCTTCCAAAAAGGCTCTAGGTCAAGTTCCTTGTATAGCCACTCCCCATGCTCTTCCATAGCCGACTGTCTGGGTGAGAAATGCTCCTCTCTCTTCCACAGTCCTGTACAGATGCTCCTCGATTTACAGTTCGGTTACATCCCAATAAACCCATTGTGAGTTGAAAACATCCTAGGTCAAGAATATATTAATACACCTAAGCTGCTGAATATCATAGCTTAGCCTTGCCTACTTTAAATGTGCTCAGAACACGTACATTAGCCTACATTTGGGCAAAATCATCTAACACAAAGCCTATTTTAAAATAAGGTGTGAATATCTCATGCAATTTTTTGAATCCTGTATTCAAAGTGAAAAACAATGGATGGGTACTCAAGTATGGTTTCCAGTGAGTGCATATTGCTTTGCACCACCGTATAATCAAACCATTGTAAGTCAGGGACCCTCTATATTTCTATTTTCATAATAACAATAAGATAGCAAACAAACCTTTTTACATGTATTAATGCAATTCACAACAAACCTTTTCTATATCACCATTTCACAGATGTTAAAATTGAGGCTCAGAGAAGTTAAGTAATTCCATCAATAATATTACATGAACCTAAAGTCACATGGCTGGTAAGTGTGAGTTGGGGTTTGAAGCCAGGCAATCTGACTCCAGAGACTGGGATCACAACTGGGATCGCTGCATGACATTGCCCATATTCAGCCGTTCACTGCTGTGTGTTTCCCTCTCAATTTAGACAGCAGACACCGTATTTTTTTTGTGCCCTCTAGATCTCCGGTGCTTAGCACTATGCCTGGCTCATCACAGGTGTTCAAAATAAACAGGTGGATCCCAGCTGATTACAAATGAGGCAAAGCAAAATTCTGGGCAAGATATGGGGCCCAAGGAAAGAGCAAGCCTTTCAGGATGGGAGGCACCAGGAAAGGATGCATGTCCTTAAGAAGGGCTATACTTGGGACCCAGACAAAGTGCTACTGGCAGCAAGATTTAGATCAATTCAGAAAAATTAATCTTTAACCTTAAACTGATGTTAGAAATGGATTTAGAGGATCCCCAACTATGCTAACAGTTTTTGGAACGTGGATTTTTTTCCCTAGACACCTTCTGGAGCCCCCATGGGCTGCCAGGATCAGCCTGAAATGTATGTCATCTATGTGGCCTAGTCCAAACTGCCCCTCTGCTCCTGAACCTGCAGGGGCTTGGAGAGCAGTCTAACCTCGCCTTGGAACAGAGGCCAGGTCTCTCTGCACAATCCTCAGGGCCCCACAGCTCTCTCCTCCTCCCGAAATCCTTCCAGCCATGAATCTAAACCCTTCACTGGTAAACCCTTTATTCTTTTAAATGACTCCTTTAGGTTTTGTCTCCTGCTCAAGGCCAGAATCAGCCCTTTAGAAAAGGGAGGAGAGAGGCCATCCGGAGCCATCTATTGGCCTTCCTATCACTATTGTGCCTTAATTGAACGCCTTTATGTTGGGGGAGGCCATTACGATCATTTTTCCTTATTAATTGCCCATCCATTTTTGCCTCCTGAATAGCCTTCTTGGGCAATTTTGGACACCATTTGCTGCCAATCTTGCTTGGACGTAGATTCTGCTGGCAGAGATGTGCTGGCTCCAATGAAACAAGGGCTATCAGCCTCTTAGTCTGCAGCTTAAAGTGAACACTCCCTGTCCCCAGAGGCATTGTGATTCAGAGCACTGAGAGGTGAAGGCTGGGTCAGACTGCAAGTCCCAGGTGGGAGCACGGGGAAGCTGGAAGAAGGGCTGTCTCTCTGAATGGTTAGGTTTCAGCAGCTCGGGGTTGTCTTGATGATACTGGAGGCTGTGGTGTCTGCAGAGGGAAAGCAGTTCACCTGACCTCATAGTGTTAGGGGCCACAGCCAGCTGCAAATAGCTGCCTCAATACTGGCTGAAAAAGTAGGTCCCCAAGGGGAGCTATGAGGACACAGCCTCTGTGGCTTCTATTGAAGGAGGATGGATGTTTTCTTCATGCCCATCACCCTGAGCATTGGAGGTTAATGGTAATTGACATTTACTGTGTGCTGGGCCTAGGCCTTTAGACAAAGTGGACTGGAAGATCCTTGAGGTCAGGGATCCTGTTTGCAGATTTGTTCATTCTGAGCATTCTTATTGACTGCTCACTGTTTGCCAGCACTGTGCTGAGCTGGGAGGCAAGACAGACCTAGTCCTTCTGTCGTGCAGCCTCAAGGAAGGTGGGCCAGGCTGGTGATGGAACAGACCAGACTGTAACTATGAATTAATGGGACATGTAACTGAAAGTAAAGGAGGTCAATGACAAGGATAATATTTCTACGGAAAGGGCAATAGATCTGAGAAAGAGCTAGCCGGGGGAGGGTTGGGAGGTGGAAGAATCTTCCAGACAGAGATAACAGCATGTACAAAAGTCTTAAGACAAATCTTAGTGTCTTCAGGGAGCAAAAAGAAGGTCCTGTGGCTAAAGCAGTGGTTCTCACACTGGATCTCTGGGCCAGCAGCAGCAGCATCACCTGAGAACAGGTTAGAAATGCAAATTCTCAGGCCCCACCCCAGATTTACTGAATCACAGACTCTAGGGGTAGGGGGTGGGAAGAAAACCTTCCAGGTAATTCTGATGTACCTGAGAGCGGAGAACCACTGGGCTTGAGCAAGGAGCAGAGTGACTTTAGAAGAGCCAGAGAACTTGGTAGAGCTAGGTAGGGCTAGGTAGGGCCAGGTTGGGTCAGGTAACTGCCATAGCGAGATTGGATTCTAAGTGCAATTGGAAGGCACCAAAAGAGTTTCAGCACTTGGGTGATATAATGTAATATTTATTTTAAAAATGTTTGTGGCTGCTATGTGGAAAAGTGATGGGGTGGGGCGTATAATGGAAGGTTAGAGATCAGCTTGGAGACTGTTTACCATATCCCTAGCACTTAGAACCACAAGTAGTATTTAGTAAGTGCTCAGTAGATATTTACTGACAGAATCATCACATTTTAGGCCATTATGTACTCTTATAGCACCCTGTACATTCCATTCATAGTATTTGCTATATATGAAATGGAATGAATTTTACATAATTGTTGGTATCTCTCTCCTATTCTGCTGTAATTTCTATGAGGCAAGAATAGCTACCAGGTATAATGCCTGGCACTCAGGGCTCAGTGAATATTTGTTGAATGAATAATTGAATATAACCACAGCATCTCTATGAATGGACACTATTATTATTCCATTTTACATGACAAGAGATAAGTAAATTGTCTCAGGATCCCAGAGATAGGAAGTGTAGGAACTAGAATCAGAACTCATGCTCTTCAAAACTATGATAATTTCTCCCTCCTTTATACGTTCACCTCGGTACTTTTTAAGAAAAATCATCAGTAGAATTCCAGTGTAATGTCTGTGCTGGTGAAACATTCCCAAGAATGGCTCTTGAGCAATGCACCAGAACCTATGGCATCAAAAGGCTGTGGATATTTGGGGGTCTGCCCGGTTGCCATGGTGTTTGACCTATAGAAGGCAGAGGCATCCTTCCTCCCCAGCTGTGGCTAAAGCCTGACTGTGCATATTCATGGTGGGGCCAGCCCTGCAGAGGGGGAGGGAAGGAGGCCAAGCCAGGCAGCACTAGCTGCTTCTGCTATTCAGGGTTTGAGCACCACGGAAGTATAACGACGTCATCCAAGCAACCTGGATTGCTCCCACCTGCTTCTCCCAGAGGGGTGAGGACCCAGCTCTGAAAAACATAACCAGAAGCCCCTGCTTTTGCCAATGGAAAGAGGAAAGTAAAAGAGCATACATTTTAAAAATACCTGTGATATACCCATTATTCCTGGGATATTTCCTCATGTGATCTTGAAGCAGCCATCTAAAGGGCACCGACTGTGGGCAGGTGCCATGACAGATGCAGTCACTGTTTCATTGACTCTTCAAACTCCTTCAAGAAATAATGACTATTAATAAGTAAGGTCTATTGTGTAGAACAACCTTGCAAAGTAGCTATTATTATCCTCACTTCACAGATGACGGGTGATGGGCCTGAAGAAAATGTCCATCCTCCTTAAATAGGAGCCACAGAGAGGCTGTGTTCTCATAGCTCCTCCCAATACCTACTTTCTTTCTTGGCCAGCATTGAGTCAGCTGTTTACAGCTGGCTTTGGCCCCCAACCCTACAAGGCCAGATGGACTGCTTTTCCTTTGCAGATGCTACTGACCTCAGCATCATCAAGTCAACCCCAAGTCACTGAAGCTTAACTTTTTGGAGGCTTTAAGAACAAATAAATAACACATCTGACCTCTCAGGTAAAAGTGTTAGAGGTGGGATTTGAACCCAGGTCTGTCTGACCCCAGAGCTCATGCTCTCCACTCCATTCTTGCTCTCCTCTTGCTGCAGTTTCCTGTTATGACTGCAGTGCTCCTTCCCAGGACTAGACTCTCCTGGACAGGTTCTGTCACCTGCTTAACAGGCTGATGTGAGAAGGCAAACAGGAGATGAACCCAAAGCCCTTCAGACTAGAAGTCTTGTGGTGCCATACTTGGACATGCCCTTCTCTTCCCCCCTCTTAGGGCTCAGCTCTTCTGTAAAATTATGGTCAAGTCAGGGTGGGAGTAGTTAACCTATTAGGTCTTTCCATTTATTTTTAAATACTTACCGAATTTCTACTATTTACTAGACCCTGTTCAAGGCTCAGGGATACAGGGATACATGAGACAGACAATATCCCTACTCTCATGGAGTTTTTATTCTAAATGGAGAAGAAAAACAATAGAAAATTTAAAAGGAAGAAAACAACAGCAACGATGTCATTGTGTAATAGGGAGTAATGATAAATACTGTGAAGAAATCAAAACAGTGTGAGAGGAAATGCAGGGTTGGGTTACTCGGCTAATTCAAATTGGGTGGTCAGGGAACACATCTCTAGCAAGGTAACTGGTAGGCAAGAAAGAGCCAGTGGTGTGGAGGCTTCGGACCTGCATGTCAGGCAGAGGGAACAGCAAGGGCAGAAGCTCTGAGGCAGGGCCAGCCTCGTGAGCAGGAGGAAGAAAACAAAGGTCAGTGCTGGAAGAGGGATGGACGAGGGGCAGAGCCAGATCATGGAGGGCCTTATTGACCGTGGTAAGGAGTTTAGGTTGAATGTTAATTAGGATGAGAAGCCATTTGAAAGAGTTAAGCAGGAATGACACCCTCTTATTTGCATTTTTTAAAAGGTCACTTGGGCTGCCACATGAAGTGAAGGGTGAATTGTAGGGAGCGGGAGAGAGGAGGACAGGAAGGCCACTCATCCCTGCAGGAGATGCCAGCCTGGGGTGTCACCAGCAAAGTGGAGAAAAGGAGACAGATTTTGTAACAAGTTTTGGGGCACCACCGTCCTGGGCAGAGGGGAGAATAGAGATTCATGTGACAAAGCCCCCACCCTGAATGGTCTTGCAGACCAGTTGCAAACTCATGTTTTACCCCCAAGTAATAATTTAAAAACATGGAAGAGAATGAGGCATAGGAGTGGGTTGCTGGGGCATGCACAGAATGGCACACAAGGAGTTAGAGAAGAAAGATGGCAGGGGGTCCTCCCTTCCAAGCCCAGTTGCCACTCCTTGCCTTCCTTATGACCTCACAACCCCCGTCTGATCCCCCTCCCATGATGGTTTGGCAGCAGGCATAGCCCCTATGTGCCAGGCATCCTGCTGTCACCAGTCTGCAAGCCCAGCCAGACAACAGCATCTGGGAAATGGTCATCTCACCAGCGAAGGAGGTCCTGAAGAGTTCTTTGGGCCTGGTGCCCATAGCTGCCATCCTCCTGAAGCATGTGGATGAGAGGTCAGCCCAGTGACAGCCACACTGTAGCTGAGAGTAGGCAGTGCTTGTGCTGGTGACTAGCCAGCTGTGGCTACTCCCAGAGCCCCTTCCCACAGATGTCTGATCTAATGGAGAGGAAGCATTAGGTGGAGGATCCTTTACTTGTGCACAGAAAGATTCACCAAACCCTTCTGGTGCCTAAGCCACACATTCATGTGAAATAAGATAAAGTCTAGCCATGCGTATGCATTGGGAACTTGCCCAGGAACATTCCATGGCTCTCTGTCTCCTACAAAGGAATTGTGATAATAGCTAAGATTTAGGTTGCACCTACTATGTGTCAGGCACTTCTCTAAGTGCTTCATCTTTATTAACTTACTTAATCCTCATGATGACCACCTTTTATAGAAAAGGAAACAGGCACGGAGAGGTAAAGACTCCAAGTCCCGCAGCTAGTGAGAGGTGGAATCAGGATTTGAACCCAAAAAGTCTTGCTCCTGAGCCAATGCTTTTAACCAGTTCTCTACACATGTGAGGAATAATGCTCAGACTCCTGTCCTAGGATGTGGCGCTCCTTGATTCCTCATACTACCTTTCTAGTCACACTCCCTACCTCTCTGAGGCAGTCCTTCATGGTAGTTGAGGTCAAATGCTGAGATGGATAAGTGTGGATTCAAATCCCAATCTGCCACCTACTACCTGTGAGACTGCACAGGCTACTGTTGCAAAGACAGCCATAGCAGGGAGTCTTGAGTGTGTATGAGCACAGGCAGTGGTGTAGTGTTTGGGGCTGGGGGGAATAAAAGTAGATGAGCATGGGAAGGTGGGCTGGGGTCCTTGTTGTGCAGGACTAGAAGATGCTAAAGGCAGGGAAGAGCTACATCAGTTGCAACTTTGATTATAAGGAAATTTCCAGTTGTAGATCATAGAAAGCCCAACCCAGGCTTAAGCATAAAGAAATGCATTGGCTTGTGTCATTCAATTGACCAGGGGTAGCTAGCTCTGTTTTCAGTCCAGGATAGGTCCAGGGGCAACACACTATGCTTTTAAGACCTTGTCTTTTTGCATCTCTCCTGTCTGTGAGCTGCATTCTTAGATAGTGGTGGCAAACTGGCTGCCAACAGCCTTATGCTCAAAATCCCCAGTCTCTCAGAACACAGAAAGTTTCTGCCTGAGCCAGAGTCCTGGGATTAGCTCTGATTGGATTGAACAGGTGTCACTCAGGTTATTTCCTTATGCTTAACCCAATCACTGTGGCCTGGGGGAGATGATCATCTGATCAGCCAGTCCTGGCCATGAACTCACTCAGAGGTAGACTGAGTGGAGGACAATCATCTCTATTACCAGGAGAAGAGCTAAAGGATGACAGCAAGCAGAACAGATGTCTCCATAGAGCCATCTAAGATGTTCAAGCAGTGGGACAGGATAACCAACCAGTGTTCTAGGGAGAATGCTATGATGGTTGTGGGGAGGAGTTGAGCCAGGAGGATGTAGGGGGTGTCCACTTGTGCTAGAGAAGATGCATTGGGTATAAATATTGGAAAAGCCTTTTGGAACCAGACTGATGAACCAGGGTAAAGGATTTAGGCTTTATTCTCTAGGACTTGGGAGCCATAAAATGTTTCTGAGCAAGAAAATGTTATAGCCTGAGTTGTGTCTTAGGAGGATTAATACTGTAGGAACAGTTAGGGTAGATTGGAAGTCGGGAGCAGAAGCCCTTCCAAGATTCTTATCGGCATGGTGTGGTGAATGAAACAAGAAGTTTAGACTTGGAAAGATTAGGGTTAAAATCCTTGCTCTGCCGCTTTTTAATTGTGTAACTCTGGGCAAGATACTTAACCTTTCTTTGCTTCAGCTTTCTCATCTGGAAAATGGGATAATAATCTGAAAGGAATCCTGCGATTTAGAAAGTTTCTTTAGAGAACTTAGCATGATGTTTCACACATAGTCAATACTCAACAAATACTAGTTTATTTCCTTTTTCCTTCTCTTCTTGTGATCCAGGGACCTGATTCCGCTGAAGAGTTTGAGGAAGGAGGGGTTGAATTACAAAGAATGTGGGGTTGGGCTTTGAAGTCAGAGATCTGGGCCAAATCCAGCTTTCTTATTTACCTGTGATTTCTGGACAACTTAATTAACCTCTCTGAGCCTCTTTTCACTTTTGAAAATTTTCCTTTACAATCCCACTTTACCTAACAAATAAAATACTCAACATGTTGCCTACCTGGCACATAGTGGGTGATATCCCCAAATAGTAGTTATTAGACTTCATTATTTAAAAAATTCCTTGGGGTTGGAGGGAATCCAAGATGAACTTCCTAGATAAGTAAAGATCTCACCTGGCAGCCCTGGGGTAGAGGTTTTCCTTTGCTGCTGGGTGGGGTTCTATACACTCATCCCCTTCTACATGCAATAGAGGGAGTTGAGACATAGAGCATCCTTCTGGTGGGATTCATACTTCCAGGTCCTTAGAATTAAACTCAGGACTGATTTTCCAGGAGGGGCCTGTTAGCACCGCAGCAGCTTCTATCTGCAGAGTTCAGGTGCTGCAGTTGTAATTTGTAACCAGCACCTTCCCATTTGGCTCCTTTGCGGCCATCTGTTCCCCTTAGTGGAGATCTGTTTTGTTGGCAACTACAGTGCTGAGTAAATGCCATAGGAAAGTTGAAATTTACCCACCAGAACTCAGTACACCACGGAGATTCCCTTCTCAGCCCCCACAGAATGATTATCTCAGACCCTGCCTCCCCTCTCCCTGGTCCATTGCCAATACTCCTCCACAGGGTTTTTTCTAGTGCTATGATTATTTTATTGCCAAGAATCAGAGTAATTATAACTTTCGGAGGGATTTCCTAGGAAAAAATGAACTTGGGTTTATGCATAAGCACATGTGAAAGAAGAGGTTTGGGATTTTTGCATTTTATGTGGTTTTAGGCATTAACATGAATTTCATTTCACTTAAAATACTGAATATAAGTATTTTAATATAAAATACTGTAGTATAAGAATTATACACTTTAAGATTCTATTACTGTGTAATTTGTTAATAAGGATGATGATGATAGCTACCGTTAGAACTTGGTATGCAACAGCCAGTAGGTCAGGTATTTTACAAACATCTCTTCTGATCAGCCCAACTTAAGGGACTGTTTAGATTGTGTTTCTTTTCAAATCATAGCTTGCAATCCATTAGTGGGTAATGAAATCAATTTAATGGGTCGAAATTAGCATTTTAAAAATAAAATAGGACAAAATTACATGGAACAAAATGGAGTAGCCAAGTATCAGAAAGTATTTCCAGAAGAAAGAAGAATGTTTTATGAACCTTATATCTCCATTATGAACAGATATGTGTGGAAACTAGGCTATGATGAAAAATAAGTTTCTTTCTTTTTTTTTTGAGACAGAGTCTTGCTGTTGATGGCCTGGGCTCGAGTGCAATGGCACGATCTCGGCTCACTGCAACCTCCACCTCCCAGGTTCCAGCAATTCTCCTGCCTCAGTCTCCTGAGTAGCTGGGATTACAGGTGCCTGCCACCACACCTGGCTGATTTTGTGTGTGTGTTTTTAGTTGAGATGGGGTGTCACCATGTTGGCCAGACTGGTCTTGAATTCCTGACCTCAGGTGATCTACCCACCTCAACCTCCCAAAGTGCTAGGATTACAGGCATGAGCCACCACACACGGCTGAAAAATAAGTTCTTAATATGAGTTGTGCAGAAAGGTTTGAAAGCCACTGGCCTAATTCAGTGGTTCTCAAACTTTATCATGTATCAGAATCACCTGAAGGGCCTGTTAAAACACAGAATACTAGACTCTATTCCCAGAGTTTCTGATTCAATAGGTCTGGGTAGGACCTAAAATTTTGCATGTCTAACAAACTTCCAGGAGATACAACTACTCCTAATTTCATACCACACTGGAAAACCAATGGTTGAATTATTCCTATCTCATAGGTGGGGAAGCTGAGATTCGGAGAGAGAAAGAAACTCACCCAAGGTTCACATCTGGTACAATTAAGAGCTAGGATTCAGACACAATCTGACACCAAAAGTATAAACTATGCTATGCTCATTTTGGTTTTAGAAATAATCTGTCTTCAATGAGTGAATCTGGCATGAATTCCTCTCTCTATGTTTCATGTATGCTTTTGTATTTCCTCTCCAAGTCACATATAAACTGCCTGAGATAGACGCAGCACTGGAGCTTACAAGTCCAAAGCTCATTATATTTAGATGAGGACCTAACACCCAGAATGGGGTAGTGATGACCACGTTTGAGTAGCACAGCCTTGAGGAAGAGCATCCTTAGCCTCCATCAGTCTTTGAGAGACTCTCAACCTCACTCTGTCTGTTCCTTCTTTTGTTCTCCTCTCTGTAGATGCCTGAGTCTTAGAGTCTTGATACGTGTACTAGGGTTCAGAAAGATCCTGAAGCCAAGAGAAAGCCCCACTGCCCAGGAATTCTCCCTGTATCAGCTCTGTTTGCAGGTGGGCCTACGTAGAGTCCAAAATTTGTCACTTTCTGGGCTGGGATATTCAGTATAGTATTCAGAAGATACATCTTTTCTTCTAGAGCAACTAAGCTGAAAGAGCAATAGCTATGGGATTAGACGGAGCTGAGTCAAATCTTGTGTCCATTACTATGTGATTCTGAGCCATTTACCAAATTATTTTCCAGGTCTGGGTTTGTTGCCTTTTATGTAAGGCTCCAAATACCTATAACTTCATAAGAATATTTTGAGGATTAATAACATAAATAATACAGCTTGGGGTTAGCTTGTTATTTAATGGGCCCTAAATAAATAATAGATATTATATTCTTCATTCACCCACTCACAAATATTTATCAAGCACCTACTGTGTTTCAGGCATTGTGCAGCGTCTATGAAAGATATAAAGTTGCCTTCGAGCAGCTCACAATCTATTGCTCAATTGGCATACCTGTCTCCACTCTAATCCCATGCCTGTGGCAGACATGGTTCATCAATTGTTGTATCATTTCACACTGAACTCGATATGCAACTTTAGCCTTCTCCACACAGCAATTCAGACAGCACTGCCAGGCAGATGGAGTGAGCACAGACTCCTAACTTCTTTGCTTTCCTTAGTTTGGTGAGCAAGACCCAGAAATGGACAATTACTTTGGTGTGTGGCCAGTGTCTTGACAAGGGAAAGCAGAGGTCCCCAGGAGCCGTGTGAGGGCTGCTAATTCCCTGGAGAGGGTGTGATGTCTGAAGCTTCTAGAAAAATCTGAGTCTGGAAGGACAAATAGTAGTTAATTAGGTTCGGAGGTGAGCTGGTGATGAGACAGAAGGGAAATCCAGGCAGAGAATACCAGGTTTTGGAGGCCAGAAGGAACAGGGAGCACTTGGGGGAACTGGAAGGAGGACACAGTGTGGGGGCTGGGCTGGGGAGAGCTGACGCAGTGGCAGTAGGGAGGGACCGGGCTGGGGGTCCTTCCCAGCCATGCTGAAGTCAGGAGACCCTCACCATGCCCCTGGGAGCAGGCAGGTGAGTGTCCCTGCCATGCTACACCCAAAGAGAAGGGTGAATCGATACAGATTAACCTGGAGAAAAGAAGCCAATAGGCAAGAAATGTTTCTTCTCTCTGTGAAAACCCTTAAATCCAGCAAAAAGATTTAAGGGATAATGGAGGCATTTCTCTATTTCATATGGTAGTAATCTGGGTCCCTCCGGATCAAGCACAGAGCCTGATTAGTGCTGGGCCAGAGCAGCCCAGAGCACCCGTTTCCATCACGAGCTGACTGCAGCCTACACTCTAATGGGATTGTTTGTTTAAAAAATATGCCATCCCTGCTTTAAAAGCCTGTCCTTCTCCCTGAGCCAAGTTCTATTGCTATTGTGAAGGTCTGGGGAGCCCAGAGAAACAGCTAAGGCCACACTCGTAGGGGTCATTGGCTTTGAATTTTAGCTGAAGTTTCTCCTTAATAAGCTTTAGAGTGCGGACATATGAAAGAAGTAAGAGGGGATATAGGGATATATCCTGCTGATTAGAGCAGAATGAAGTGAACAGGCAGCATCCCTCTAACAGAGGGCGTGGCATTCAGACTCATCCCACACCTGGGCAAACTTGGGCAAGTCCCTTCTCCTCTTTAGGCCTCAGTTTTCTCATCGGCAGAATGAAGTGGGAATCACACTATCCAAATTTCTTTCCATCTTTAATATTCCTTGTTCAGATAGTGGTTGCCCAGGAGATGTGGTTCATAGGGATTTCAATCAGCAAATTTGTTAGGTTCTGTCTGTTCTCATCTGTCAGAGGATGTGCCTTGTTAACATGCTTCATCCAAATTTGCTGCTGTGATTGGAGACAAACTGGTGCAAAAAGGTTAGGCCTTGCTGGCAGGCCCACACGTGGAAATGGGCTGCATCCCTACAGTTTACATTTAGGACTTTTGTGTTAGACTCAGAATGCATTTTTCAGGGAGTATTTAATTTGAAGATAACTTTCACAACCAACACACAAAAACCCTGTTTAGTCTTTAATGGAATTAAAATAATATTAGTTTTATAGGACCAAGCTTATCATAGTACTGTTTTTATGGGCTAGCCTGGAATTGGGCTTTTTCGTGAGCTAGCCTGGAATAGCACCATTTTGAAGGGGCTTTTATGCAGTAGTCCTATTTCTATGGATTGGACTGAGATAATGTTGATTATTGATGAGCTAACTTAAAATGGAGCTATTTTACAGGGGAGTCTGGGAAACCATCTTTTAAGGGACACTTTCCACTTTCCTCAGGAGGGCACTGGGAGTGTCATTACTCCTGGGTTATGTTGGCGTGGGTGGGAAGAGTTCAGGGTGCTCCTGATCAACCAAAGAAAAGACAGCCCCCTGCTAGAGGAGAGGACTGCTTGACCACGGTAGCCAAGGAGATGTCAACATTTCCATTTCAAGGTTTTCCCATACCTATGGGTAGAGTAGAATCCCAGATCTTAACTTTTTCTTTCATGAAAGAGCTTCTTTGTATTAAATAATCATTATATCCCAACAGATTTTAATTATTTTAATGGTTATTAAATAAATACATTTAATTAAATAGTTCAAAGAAAATCTCTATAATTTCCAATTCATTGTGAAAGCCTAAGAAGAAAATCTGGCCTTTTTATGTCTTGGAAAGTTATAGAAACAGGAACTTGAGAGAAAGTCCCCTGACCAGACCAAATTTATAGCTGAACTGCAAGGATGAAAGATGAAACAGCATAATGCATAGTCATTTGAGGATCCACTACGGGCCACAGTTTATGCTTATTATCCCACTTGATCATCAAAACTATACCATAATGTAGGCATTTTTAATGTCCACTTTCCAGTTGGGGAAACTGAGGTTTAGCTAACCAGTAGTGGAGCCACAGTTCAAATTCAGCTGTCTGATTCCTTTGCTCTTTCTAATATTTTAGGATTAGAAATGATCTGTGTCCTAAGGCATGAACGCAGAAGGGAATCAGTAGAGATGAATTAACCAGTTAAAGCACTGGATCAGAGAGCACCAGCTGTTTCCCATAAAGTGTGACACTTTTTTTTTTGAGATGGAGTCTCACTCTGTCACCCAGGCTGGAGTGCAATGGCGCAATCTCAGTTCACTGTAACCTCTGCCTCCCCAGTTCAAGCGATTCTCCTACCTCAGCCTCCTGAATAGCTGGAATTACAGGTGCCCACCATCACACCTGGCTAATTTTTTGTATTTTTAGTAGAGACATGGTTTCACCATGTTGGCCAGGCTGGTCTCAAACTCCTGACCTTGTGATCCACCAGCCTCAGCCTCCCAAAGTGCTGGGATTACAGGCGTGAGCCACCATACCCAACTATGTGACAATTTCTAGAGAGACGTAGGGGTCTAGAAATATAAATGAATGTGTTTCATTAAAATGCAGTTCACAGCACAGAGTTCATTCAGTTGAATTTCTCATTTCCATGAGAGAGTGATGATGATGATAATGTTAGTGCTGTGTGTGTTTGGTATTTTATTTAAATTTTTATAGCAATGTGCCAGATGGGAAGACAGGCAGCAATCATAAAAGCCTTGTCTCTTTGTTGGGTGACAGGCCAAGGGAATGGGTTAGATATTTCATTTGTCTGTATTAGTGGGATTTCCCCTCCTGTGACCTCAATGCGGAAAATCCATTTGCACCTGTCTGCAATATCTTATTTTCTCTACCAAAAGCCTCAGTCATGCCTGTCCCTGAGATGTGGCTGATAGCTACACTCTTGGGAGAGATCATTTCTAGTTTAGGGGTGAAGCCTGCAGTTTCTCTCTGCTTTTGTTTCTGAAAGTCTGGGAACAAGGTAAGAGGTGTGCAGGTGCCAAAGCCAGCTGCTGCTCAGAGCAGATGAGCCATGTCCGAGACGATGCATTGCTTGCATGATACAGAGAGATGCTCTAGAAAATTGTCCATTCACTGAGACCACTCTTTGACTCTTGAATGCACTGACACGTGCTTATTCTACAGCTCCACATAGCTAAGGAGGGAGCCACATACAAGGGTTCTGAAGAAGCCACGAGACAGTGCTGGAGGAGTCTGTCAGTTGGTACAGGTCATGAATACATGCAAGGAGGGCAAGGGTAGTGTACAGGGACAGGTCACTGGGCAGGAATGCTCCCTGTCCCCTGCTTCAGTTATATAAGTGTTGGCACTAATTGTTACAGAGAATTTAGAAAACACAGAAAGTTACAAAGAAGAAAATAATTTCACTACAAGTCTTGCTACAAAAATAGAATTTTTAAATGTATTTCTCTAATTCTGAGAATCTCTCTATTGGCCATGATTCATTCTTTCTTTTTTGCTCTCTCTTCTCTCTCTCTACACATGTGCATGCATGCATGTGTGCGCACACACACATACACACACACACACACACAGATGGATATCTAATCTATAAACCAAATTGAGAATCACATTACATGTACATGTACAATTCTGTAGCTTGATTTTTCCTCTTAACAGTATAGCATTCACATTCCCGTATGATGTTACATTTTCTTCAGAATTAACATTTTTTAATATGTCAGGTATGATCTTTAAATTTTTAGAAAAGCCATAACTTATCTAGTTAATAAGGCTTATTTCTTCTGTGAGTATACTGTAACAAATCTATCATCTCTTGTCAGATATTTAGGCTGTTTTTAATTTCTTTAAAATAATAATATTTTAATGAGCGTCTTTGAACACAAATCTTGGTGGGAATTTCTGATTATTTCAATAGAGTAGATTTTTAGAAGTGAGTTAAAAACCATGAACTTAAAACAAGAAAACCACTTGTGATGTACGTAACTGACTTGCTTTCTGAGTACATTTCCACTTTAGGTGAAATAACATTTTATCACACCCTGGATGTTTTCCCATGAGATGCTGAATATTGAATTCAGAATAAGTTAAAGGTAACTGATGCCCAATGTTGCCAAAAACATCTGGGAGTGTTTGGTTCCTTGTGAGGATCTGTGGATCTCTCAGATCTGGGGTGAATCAGAATGGCACCTTGCTGCCAGGATCAGCATCCTGTCTTTGGAGGGGGTTGTCTGAGGGTGGGGGAGAAAGTACTGGGTGACAGATAAACTCCCTGTCCTTAGTTCTGAGAAGAGCTGCAGAAGATCTGCCCTGGTCCTGGCTGGAAAGAGCTTTCAGTCTAGCAATGGAGGCTGGGCTTAATCTGAACTGAAGAAATGGGCTACAGAGAAAGCCATGAAGAAATGTGCTTTATAGCCATGGAAGCATGAGGCTCAGAGAAGGGAGAAGCCACAGGGGGAAAATCAATGGGGAAGTCTTCCAGTGGGAGTGGGCATCAGCAAGGAAGGCTTGGGTGGGCAGAAGGAGCTGATGAGGATAATGGTACATGGAAGGCAATTAGCATGTGCTGAGACTGTCCTAGGGAGAGGCTGTGGTCTTGGTGGTAGAGCATGGAGGTTCTCAAGTCAGACAAACTTGACTTCCATCCCCAACTCCACTACTCACTTGCGTGACCTTGGGCAAGTTAGTCAATGCACTTGAACTTCAGTTTTCTCATCTTTAAAAAGTTTTTAAATGCCTAGAGTTGTATATTAGTTTCCTAGAGCTGCTGTAACAAAGTGCCACACACTAAGAGACTTAAAACAACAAAAATTTATGGTCTCACAGTTCTGGTGCTAGAAGTTGAAAATCAAGGTGTTGGCAGGGCTGCGCTACCCTTCAAAGCTCTAGAGGAGGGTCTTTCCTTGCCTGGGTTCCTGGAAGGCATTACTTGACTTGTGACAGTGTCACTCCGATCTCTGCCTCCAGCTTCTCCTTGAGTGTCTCTGTGTCTGTGTGGCATTCTCCTTTCTGTGTCTCTCTCCTCTTCTTATAAGGACATCATTTATTAAGGGCCCTCTCTACTCTGATGTGACCTCATCTTAACTAGTTACTTCTGTAATAACCTTATTTCCAAATAAGATCACATTCTGGGGATTAGGACTTCCATATATCTTTTGGGGTGACAAAATTCAACTCATAAAAGAAGGATTAAATTGAAACAAAATTCATTGTCTAGTGTCAGCATGTAGTAAATCTCAAAATTTGAAAGCTATTATTACTACTACTGCATAACCCCTTCTCTGGTGTTATGGTATTTAGAGGTAGCTATTTATTCCTTGTTTTTTTAGAAGGGAAAATTAAGGTACAAAGGGGTTATATGAAATATAGATCAGATAATGGTTTAAGTGAAGATATTCTGGTGACAAAGAACTGAGGTTTGAATCCATGTGGAGCTGTAAAATGGAGATAACCAAATACGATTATCATGAGTTCTCAGAAGGTACTCATCATTAATTTCATGATTAAATGAAGTAATTCATGTAAAGCACCTAGCATATTACCTGGCATGTGAAAAGTATTAAGAAACTGCAGTCCTGTGGCATTTTCCAGATGGCAGAACTGAAAGTAAACCCTATACAAGTGTGACATCAAAGTCTTTTTCCAAGGAACCCACTGTCTCCCAAAGACGGGTGACCATTCCTCTTGCTTCAATTCTAGCACCAAGAATATCCATGTGTGAGTGTAAGTCATGAATGAGCTGAGTCAGAGCCCCAGGGTGAAGCAGTGTGGTGGAGAAGCCATAGACTGTGAACTGCACACTTTCCCATCAACTGTATAGGGAAAAGTGGAGAATAGCAAGGGGCTTATAAGGTTGACCTCTGGGTTCCAGAGGATTTCATACTCTGCCTTTCCTGTGCAACTGAGTGGGAAAACCTACCATTCCTAGAGCCCAGTTTCACTGGCCCTGCTAATTAAGCCATCTGGTCAACCAGAGCCATTTTCCCCATGTGGTTAGTGGCCTTGGTTTCAGCCTTCACCCTCCTAAATATTATAGCTCTAGCATTCCATCATGGTCTCTCACCTCACTTCGCCAGGTGCATTCTCACTTGCTTGCAGGATCCTGGTAGCCTTTTCCTTGGAAATCTGGCAGGAGTTGGAAAGGGCAGGCAGAAAGAAGGAAAAAAACCCACTGAAGCCCAAGCATCATTTTGCATGTTCTATCTGTTCTACTTTTTTTTTTTTACTGGACTCCTTTCAGTTATTGTGTTTGCTGTATTGAATTTTCCCACCTAGGCAGCTTTGGCTGGCTACCAAAGGCCCATGAGAACCCCTCACTTTGATCCTCTGTCCTCTTAGAAGGAGGAAAGCATGCAAAATAAGGCAGCCTACTCTGCCTTTTCATTAACACTAAGAGAGGAGGGTGCCAGATGACCTGGAGATAGCTTGGCCTTGGCTACAAGCCATGCCAGATAGCCTTTGTGGTGGTTCTTGGGAGCTTGCTTTTACAAAGACCCCCCGCCCCACTGGGGCTAAGGTAGGGGTGTAACATGCAGAAGGGCGAGTGAATTAGTGTTAGTGGAGCCATGGGGCTTCAAGGAGCTGTTGGCTTCCCTGATCACTCATGTAGGTGTTTAGACCAGTCTCTAGACAGATTCCAGATGATTTTTTATGACTCCACTAACATCCCTGTACTATAAGCTCCTAGGAATCTTATAAGCCTAGATCAGGGTTCCAGTAGGAAGCAGGTGGAACACTGGAAAGGGTGATTGGAGAGAACTTAATCAAGGGACAATTTACCAAGGCATGTGTAGGTGTCTCAATCAATGTTATACTGCTATAAAAGAATACTTGAGACTGGGCAATTTATCAAGAATAGAGATTTATTTCTTACAATTGTGGAAGCTGGGAAGTCCAGTATCAAGAAGCCAGCATCTTATGAGGGCCTTCTTGCTGAATTATCCCATGGCGAAGGAGAGAGAGTGAGAGAGCGAGCCAAACTCACTTTTATAACAAACCTGTTTTTGTGATAATAGACTTATTCCCATGACAATGACAGTAATCTGTCATGACCATAATGACCTAATAACCTCTTAAAGGTCCCATCTCACAACACTGTTATATCAGGGATTGAGTTTCCAACACATGAAACTTGAGGGACGTATTCAAACCATTGCAGCAGGGTTAGGGGAACCAGTGGGGACTGGCAAAAGCAATCAGTGTTCCAACTCTTAGCCCCAAAGATCAAAGTGGAAGAACTGCAGACTTGGATAAGGGGCTCCCTTGGGTTTGGGAAGAGGAATGAGACAAGCATAGCAGGGAGGGAGATGGGGGATAACCACTCAATCTCTCTTCTCTTCCTTCTCTTGTCAGTGTCTCTCATTGACCAAGAGGGTAAGGGAGCCCAGATAGTGTAGCCTGTAGAGTCAGCCTTCCAAGTCACAGAGCAGGGAAAAGTGTCTAGAAGGGATCTAGTGGGGAAAGAGATAAAATCAGCCACCTCCAAATTCTTTCGTTTTAATGAAGGACCATTTGGTGTCCCCCAGACTTACAGCAGTATTCTAGCACTTTCATTGAAGTTTGCCTTCTGTGCCTTTTCACAAATGACCCCTAGCACTCCTGGCCACATCCTCATGTTACCAGTGCCCTTTTGAATATGCACTAAGGTTGAGATGGGGCTCCATGTCAACCATACACATCAAAGAGGCAGTTGGTTCCTTTGTGCAGGTCATTTTAACTTCCCAAGTCTCCACTTATTCATCTGTGAGTTGGAAACAGTAATACTCACATCAGCAGGTGGTTGAGATGAGAAAATGCTTATAATGCCCTTAGCTGGTGGTGTCCAGCACATAGTCATTGCCCAACATATAGCAGTATTAATATGAAGCGACAGCAATCACTATTTCTTGAGTGCTTCCTCTGTGCTGGCCATGTGATATTTACTTCAGGACTGTCTGCGGATTTCCTTCTCACTGGTGAAGGAGGTGCTATTATCATCACAGTCTTACCAGTGCAGGGCCTGAGCGTTAGCGAGGTTAGGCAGCTGTCCATAATCATGCAGAGAGTAAATGCTAGAGCTGACTCAGGCTCTATGTTTGCAACTATTACCTTCCATTACCTCTGGATACTGATTACATTACCATCCTCATCCTTAATATAGGGCAGATGTAGTAGCCTCACACTGTCAGGCTAGGCAAATTCCTTAATCACTTTGGGTCCTAATTTCCTCTTGTGCAGTCATAGTTAGGTCTCACAGATTGTCAAGAAGATTAAATGGGATGATATTTTTAAACTCCTGGCCCATAGCAGGCCTCAGGAAGTATGGTTACCTTCCTCCCTTGAAGTTGTTTCCCCAAGGCTTGTTTCCTGGTTGATTTAGGCGGTGCTATTAAACTGAGTGGTAGTTGCCGGGAAGATGAATCACTGCCCGAAGTTTCAATGGTGAAACCATCATTTACTCAGCAGAGGCAGCCAAGCCTGGTGCTGTCTACTTACCATTAGGATTCCCCAGCGTTTGGCTGTGCAATGCATAAAAGGACCGCAAATGACCGGAGGCCTGCCAGATCTGGGTGAAGAGCCCACCCTTTGTGCTGCAGGCCAGCAAGCCCCATTTTCCAGATGAGAAGACAGAGGACCCATGGGAACTTCCCAAAGCTTCTGAGAGAGCAGCCATGCTGAGAATGGATGGGGCCCAGGTTCCAGGGCTCAGAGCTCTGCCTCAGACCCATACAGCTTCTTTAGTCCTTCCTGATTTTCCTAGCCATGTTTTCTTGAGGCCAGAGCCAACTGAAGACAGGAGCTATGTGGCTTAGTCGGGTCTACTTGGTCCTATTTCCTGCCAAGTTAAGCTTGCTTTTTTCCACGTGTCTGACCAAACCCTTATCTGCTGCTAGAACTCTTGAAGATAAGTCAGACATAGGCCCAGGTTTTAAATAGTACAGATAGCTCAGTACAAAGTCATTTCCATGCTCATACTCTGCAGGTGGGCATGGGGGGAGAGGCTTGGTAGTATCATATCTATTAAATTTATTTAAAAGTGCATATCCAATGACCTCATAATTGATAAGTCAACACATACTTTCAGCTTTTTTCAGAGAAACTCCAAATAAAAGTGACACTGAAGTTTACTTTCCTTTCCTGCAAAAGCGAAATGATTTGGCATCACACGCCTTCCCTTTAAGGTACAACCTGGAAGTTTTTCACCTTTCTGCCCATGTTCTGTCAATCAGAACTCAGTATCATGCACATGGCTGTGAGGGAAGCTTGGAAATGGAGTTGCTATTCTGGCTGCCACACTGGAAGTGGGCATGGGATGTTGTGGTGCCTCACCGGGTCCCCCCTTAAGGACTGATCCCCCCAACTGCTGAGAGCACTAATGACTGATAGTACATACCTCTGTCCCTTTCTGATTGTTGCTCAGAGCCACAAAGAAGGGTCTCACCCAAGATTATACCCTCTTCCCAGAGAAGACCATTTTTGCCAATAATTGCCTTATGCTGACATAAAAGGTTATACCCCCTTGGCTGAATTTGAGACAACTCTGAAGGTTCATTCTAGCTCCACAGGTCCTCGTCGGGTCTACTGGGGCCTGCAGGCCCACTCCTCCTTCTTTTCAGTCCTGGACATTTCCTTACACATGGCCTCTCTAGCGTACTCTCCAGTAAACTGGTCCTCATTGCTCTGTGCCAGAGGCAATTTCAGGGAACCCAAACTAAGAAACTGGGGTTCTAGCCTATGGAGGAAGTAGAAGGGTATGAGAACCAGCAGTCCTGTTGCCTACAGCCATCCCATTTCTCATGTTAGCTCTGAAGAAATATTTGTAAATGTGTCCAAAGAAGCAATGCAAGGCCAGCCCGGTGGCACGGTTTGTGAGAGTGAAAACAGTGAGATGCTAAATGGACCACAGTGAGGCTGTACTTTGGAGCATGTTAGAAAGACTGAGAAAGTTCTAGATCTGCTGTTTTCTATGTTCTTCAAGGGTTGAGTGTAATAAGAAAAGTGTGAATAATATGTATATTGTGATATAATTTTATTAGAAAGCATCAAACAATACACATGTGTTTAGCCATAGAAAATGTATGGTTTGGTTTACACTTAGGAAACAGTGGAAGGCTACTGTGGGCGCTGATGATAGCGGCTGGCTTTGGAGAGGGCAGGAGAGCATGTGAGGCTTCTAAGCGTAGCAGTGGAGTGAAAGGGTGGATGAGGGTGGTCTACTGAGCTGTAAGCCTTATCTGTAATGCTATATAAAAAGAATATATTCATGGATTTTCAAAATCTATATTAAAAAAGAATAATAGAAATCCATTTTCACTCACAGGACTAAAAACAAAGTCATCTCTGGAAAACAAATGAAAAAGCCAGCTTTGCTGTCCAAAGAGAATCCTTTATTTTCATTTCCAGGAGGTCTTGAGACCTCAGGCAAATCACTCTGCCTCTCTACACCTCAGTTTCCCCATCTGTGAAGTGGCAGTCACAAGCCCCGTGTTGTCTGCTGCAAGGTTGAGATGTGATGAGCCTTACAAGGCTGCCAGCCTGGTGCCCAGTACTCCATAGTGGTGGTGGGTGGTAAGGAATGAGTTGGTCAAATGAACAACCATCTCATTCAGGATGCCCGGCCAGCTGCTCAGACAACTCTCCACTGGGCTCTGGGTCAGCAGCCACAGAGGAGGGGAGGCCTCTTCACTCCCTGGTCACAGCCTGTATCTGGGAGAAGCCAGAAAGCTGAGGACAGATGATTCCGGACCATTCCAGGTGTTCTGGGATTGAGTCTCTGTTTCTGATATATGAGCAACGGCGTGTGTAGCTGCTCGGGATGTTTTGTGTTACGTCAAAGGGTTTGGGTGGCTTTTCTGTCCTCTTCTTTCTCAGAATGAGGAAGACAAAGCCTTTCTTTTCAGCGAAGCCCAGCAGACCAGAAAGGCTTTGAAATCATGAAATGCAAATACTGCTGCTTTTGAGCCACATGGAAGGCCGAGCTGCTGAATTAAATTAACATGGCCCATAAATAGAGAGGTTAAAAAAATGGGAGGCCAAGTGTTCAGAGGCTTTTGTCCAGGGGAGAAATAATCAGAGGACAATGGCCTATTTTGTTTAGATTACAGGCTGGTATCACATTAGCTCAAACCTGGCAATATTTATGTTTTAAACTGCTGTTTGTGGAGCGCTGCTGTCCCACATCATCTCTCTGGGGAATCCCTGGGGGCAAAGCAGACTAAGAAGGGAACCTCCACCTCCTGCTGACCTGCCTGGTTCTGCCCACCGCTGCCTGAGAGTGCCTAGTGTTTGGCCATCCATGGAGAGGAAAAGGTAGCACAGGGAAAATAAGGACATGCAAACAAAAGTCAGCCTGAAAAAAAAATTATTGTCCAGGAGATGTGGCATAAAAATCGGCCTGTCCTGCTTTTCTTGAGAAATCAGAAGAAACAACAACTTTTGACGTGCATGTTCATGTGGTAAGAGCCAAGAAGTAGCTGCCCCTTGGCTCTCGGCATTCCTGTTAGCCCCAGTCTTCACCGTGACCTTTTGCTCCCTGAAGTCGAGAGTTAGTTACCCTTAAGAGCATGCCATTCTTACACTGTTGTTTCTTTTATAGTCAAAAAATAGTTCTCGAAACCCACAACATTAGCAAGATTTAGGTTAATGCAAGCTAGAGCATCGAGAGGCTTTTATTTTTTCTTATAGCCAGCCTGCTTTACTCCTATGGATATTTGTATCACTAACCACTGGGCTACTGCTGGAACCTCTAGGCCTGGATCCCGAGTTCGGTTCTTTACCAAGTGATCTGATGCTAAGCACCCATTCCTGCACTCTGTTCCACTTGGGGTCCCAGTGTCCTCGCATGTAAAAAAATAAAGTGGGAGCAGTGTTTCCCCCTGAACTATGTAGTGAGTAACATTAGCTCTGTGTAACATGATAGGATTCCGTGACCCAGTACACCGGGAAGCGCATGTTCGACGAAATCAAGTCAGTCTCTGTGTGCAGGACTTTCCAAGCTGATGTGCATCTGTTTCCCCAGTGGATTTACTAGGGAAGCCTATTTTCATGGAGCCTCTTGGGGCACTAGTGTTCTGTTGCTTAGATTTGGGGAATCAAAGAGTGATACCCAAGTTCCTGCCAGCATAAAAGCTCAGTGCCCAGGATGATCCTCCCAGTACTCAGCCCTGGGTCAGGGCATCTTGCCCTGGACCAGCAGCCCCAGTTGCTTCCACCTTCCTATGTGGTTTCCTTCTCGCACCCCCCACCGCCTTTCCCCTTCACGTCCCCCTCAGGTGTCAGGTGGGAGGCTTAAAGGAGAGGAGTTACCACTGTCTCACCCTGCATCATATTGCATTCCCAAGGGCTCCTTTGCTCCCACAGCAGGTCATAAGGAGATAAATATGGCCAGTCTTAGGTCAAGCTAAATGATTTTTTCGGATAAGACTGTCAAAACCCTTCTCAAAGTAAGTCAGGTTCTCAGGCAGCTCTCCAGCAAAGCTGACAGATGAACATTGATGAGGGTATTGCTAAGAAAAAATTGCAAGCCCTATAAAACCTGTCATGTTTATGGCCCTTTTATGTCCAGCTCTGCTCTTCTCTGTCTTCTGCAATGTTTGCCACTTACATTACATCAAAAACTCCTAGAAGGCAGGGAGCTGCACCGATTTTATCTGCATTATTTATTATCTTTTTTTTTGCATTGAAACAGGAAGGATTTATTGAGTGGGGTTGCTGCCCTCTGAGATCTAAGTTCCTATCTTACAGACATATAAGTAACAAAATGCCCAGTGTGACCAAGTGGAAAACTGTGAACTTTATATTCAGGCAGAACTGGGTCTGTGTGGTCTATATGGCCTTGATCACATCACTTTTCTCTGGGTCTCAGTTTTTTCATCTCTAAAATGGAGACCATATTGGGAAACCTGGAACCCTTATGAGGGTCCCCAGCATAGAGCCTGACACATAGCAGGCTATGGGAAGTTACTGTTATTGTGATGGCTGAAGGTTTACCTGAGACTTCCTTTCATGTACGTCATCTAATTTTATCTTCATGGCCTTTCTCTGAGCTCAATGAGGCTAGGATTATGAACATTTTGGTGTGTGTGTGTGTGTGTGTGTGTGTGTATGTGTGTGTGTGTGTGTGTGTTTTAGATGGAGTCTCATTCTGTTGCTCAGGCTGAAGTGCAGTGGTGCAATCTCGGCTCACTACAACCTCCGCCTCCCAGGTTCAAGCAATTCTCTGCCTCAGCCTCCCAAATACCTGGGATTAGAGGCATGTGCCACCACGGCTGGCTAATTTTTGTATTTTTAGTAGAGACAGGGTTTCAACATCTTGGCCAGGCTGGTCTTGAACTCCTGACCTCATGATCTACCTGCCTCAGCCTCCCAAAGTGCTGAGATTACAGGCATGAGCCACCATGCCCAGCCATGACCAACATCTTTTATAGATGAGGAAACAGAAGTTCAGAGAGATTAGGGCATTACCCAAAGTTTCTCAGCCAAAAAGTGAAGAGCCAAGACTTAAAGTTTGAGCAAGAATTAAATTATATACCCTGGGTGCCTTCAGAATATAGGACTAGATCCCAGAAGACAACGCTTTGCCAAATGCAGTGCCATTCAATACAAAGGCTAACTTGCTGCTATCATGGCAAATTCAGCAGGTATTACTATAAGCAAGGATCTTCCCTAGAAAGATATCCTAGAGCCCTCAAAATGCTCAGAGCCTTTATAAGGGTACTAAGCTATATACATTTTAAAAAAATGTTTTATCAGGCAGAAAATGGTCAAGGTCAATTAGAGAAAGTGGGCAGGTGCCAGGAGAAAGACAGTAGGTCACAGGAGCAAGACCTCTTTTTGGCAGGCATGGTGGAGGTGAGATTCAAATATGGGCAGAAGAAGAGAAGGGTGGAGAAAATTTCACAAGCAAAGTTCCACATCAGCAAAGTAAAGAGGAGTCCTGGTCACTGAGGGCGACTGGACAGGCAGACCTGGAGCCAAGTGCCTGCAAGAATTGCTGATGGAAGGTTTTAAATGTGAAAGGATGAGGTGAGGGGAGTTGGCAGGAGACATCAAAGCAATGGACAGAGCAGGCCAGTTTGGAGTTCACTGAAAAGGAAAACAGCAAAGACCTTGCAGACGAAAAGCAGAAGGAAAAACAAGGAATGAGGAGGACATTAGCTAATTAATTAATTCACCAAATATTTTAATCAGCCCATGAAAATTTGTTGAGTACCTACAGTGTGTTTGTGAGTACTTCCTTCTGCAGATATGAAGGTAAGTGCAATGAAAAGCTAGTGCCCAATGTAAGCCTTGACCACCCAAGACAAAAGCCTTGATCTTGCCTGCTGCACTAACCCCTGCGCTGTGCATGTGCACACACATGCTTCTCAGCCCATCTCCAGTTTTTCTGGCTTCCGTAAACGTTACCAGGCATCCCTCCCCTGTCCCAAGGCAATTCCCCTTTAATTGTCAGGTCAAAAATTCCGAGGCAAATACAATGTCTATTTTAGAAATGAGGCTTCCCCCATAATGAGATAATTAAAGGGAGGCTTTGCCAGGCATCTGAGGAATTATTTTTCATTACACGAGACAGGTGCACATTTTTAGCATAGTTCCCAGCTTCCAGAGGTCTCCCTTATGTTGGCAGTCTCGGTAGAGTCTACAGAGGTGGGGTAGATGTTTTCACGGGGTTACCCCAGCCAGCTGGGTGGGGTTGAGTCTGGAGGGTGGCTGTGAGTTGAGCTGCAGTTCATTTGGTGGCCCAGTCACTGTGTCAGGTATAATTAACCAAGCTGAAAGGAATCTAAAGAAACTTCTCTGACAGGGAGGTCAGGGAAGATGAACTCTGATGGGAAATTAATGATGAGAGTCTGGAAGCTCCGCGAGGGGCTTTGCCACCGTGGCTCTTTCTGGTGGCATATTAAGAGCTCATTTTCCCCCTCCTCAGCTCCCAATAGAATTCAAGCACCAAAAGGGGCCTTTTCGGAGATTGCTTCTTTTGGGTGTTTAAATAGTACTCCGCTGCTAGATGATGTTAATAATAAGCTGTCGTCTACAACCACGAGCAGTTATTGAGCACCATGTGCCAGATGCCATGCTGAGTACTTTATGTATATCCTTTCAATAAACTGTCATGTTAATTCCCATCACTCAGGAGGGCGAGTCCTATATGCCAGGAGCTGTTACAGAGCTTAAGTCGTTTACCCAAAGATTCGGAATCACTAAATGGCAGAACTGGGATTCGGAACTGAGCTCCTACCTCTATGTCAGGTGGCCTGTTTGTAGGTCTTTCATAGAAAAGAAGGCTGAGGCTGGGGGTTCATGGGCTAGGGCAGATTGGCAAACTGGTTTTAAAAAACACTGGGGGGAAAACATAGTGACTCCCTTTCAAGTACATATCGTCTATGGCTGCTTTTATGCTAGGACAGTAGAATTGAGTAGTTACAAGAGACTGTGTAGCCTGCCAAGCCTAAAATATTTACTATCTGGCCCTAGACAGAAAAAAAACTTTGACAATTCTGATTTAAGGAAACCCAGAGTTAAAATTAAGGAGGTTTCTTTGCTGCATGACTTCTCAGAGCCTTTAACTGGCTAATATGCATTCTGAAGGTCCCAGAGGATGTAGTGTGCAGTTGTGTCCTGATATATTTTACCAGGAACCCCTTTTTCTTGAGGCATCTTTGAGGCAAGCTTTGGGGGGCACTGCCCATTTGTTTGTTCAAGGAGGAAATGGGCTTAGAAAGGAAAAGTGGCCCTAGGGCATACAGCTTGTGTGTGGCTGACCAGGACTGGATTTGGATTCCAGAAGCTTCCCAACGTGGTGCTGGACTCTGCCATTTGCCAACTTCAGTCAGAGGGATTCTCCTGAGGGGTATCTGTGGTGGGGGCTGGTGCAGCCTTTTCTTTACTCAGTTGCCTGTTAACAATGGTGTTCGGCAATTCTGTCTTTATGGGGCCTGTTTGTTCTTCAAACCCAAGAAGAGAAGGAAAAGTCATCACACTAATCATGAACGTCAGTTTTAATCGGCATCATCTGACATTATAAGAGCTGAATTTCTACCTTTCACCGCATACATTAAATAGGGGGCTTTGTCTCCTCATGCAGAATTGATTTGCCATAATTCTCTCCTTTGGCCCTTGTCATGTAAATTGTGGCATTTCTCCCCCATTGACTGCAGAAACCAAGATTAGAAGTGAGGGTCCAGCTTCCCAGGCCAGCTGCTGCTGGGTGCTTTGTCTGTCTGTCTTTCTTTTCCCACTCACGTGTTCCCTCTCTGAACTTTCTCTTTTGGGGCTGCTTACTGGCCAATCATGTCATGTGCAGACAGAGCCTGAAGGCGAGGGATAGAGAGATGATGGTGTGGGGCTGAGCAGATGGCCTTCGTGAGACCTCAGCTGTAAGGATCTACAGCACCTGCAGCCCAGACAGGTGACTGCTGGTAGGTTGCAGGGCACAGACCTTAGGGCTATTTGTAACTCATGTCCACTACTGAATCAAATCACCAGTATCTACAAGAATGACATACATTCAAATACTCCCCACAGGATCCTGGAGAAGCTCTACCTCCTGGTACCTGTACTGGATAGATAGGGACAATGGTAGCTTCTGGCTGGCAGAAAAGCCAAGGGCCCAAGGAGCACCCGGCTCTTTTGGCCCCAGGCCTGGGCTTGTGACCTGTGGCCTGGAAACCAGCCCCAAGGGCTCTGCAGAAAGGAAAACATTCTTGGAAGAGCTTTTAGTCACTCAGTGAAACCCCAGGTGAGGACATCTGTACCACTGCTCTGTAAAAGCCCCCGAGCCTCATTTTTGTCTTGCAACTATTTTCTGCTAAATATCCAAGCAGTGGTTAAGAGATGATATGCTGGAGGCAGAAAGACTTGGGTTCAAGTACTGGCTCTTCCACTTATTAATGTGGGTGATGCAGGGCAAAATACTTAAGCCCTCTAAACCTCTACTCTTTCATCTGTAAAATGGGGTAAATAGTAATGGCCATGTCCATGAGGTTGTTTGGAAGATTAAATGAAATAATCTATTTAATGCACCTGGGGCAGTGCCCAGCACGTAGTAAACAGTCTGTGTGTAGAGGCTGTTCTTCGATTGTTAAACATTTCATGCTGGCTATGCCTTGAGATACAGAAAAAATACACTCTGTGGTTGAGTGTATTGATATGTCATGCATACCAAGGTGCTTAAAGGCCATTAAATATCTACAATGTATCTCATGGTTGGCCCACAAAGATGGGGAGGGACAAGATGGAATCTATCCCTTACTGCATACTTGTCAGACCTCAGACGCTTTAATAGTAAAGGGTCAGTTAAGATGGCTTTCACACTGTCATCCACAGCATGCCCCTTCATGTTACTTTCACAGACAGAATCCCAGGCAAATAAATGGGAGGTCTGACTCAGGTGGAAGATTCTCATTGCTTTTCATAGAGAAGGATAATAACTTTATGTGTTTGTAATTTTAAATTTAGTATCCATTTATTGAAAGTCTGCTGTGGGTAAGCACTATGCCCAGAACATTACATTTAATATAATCTAACTAAATTACATTTTCACAACAACCCAAGAAGACAAGTAATGTGATTATTGCCACTTTATAGATAGTGAAACTGAAGCCCATCTACATTCCCTAGGAAAAGGAAGACATCAGCTCCAGGATCAACTCCAAGACGAATCTCCACCATGGCCCCTTGCCGCTCCTGTGTCTCGTCTCTAGTAATGAGAATGTGCTGCTGAGTTAGTCTCCTGTTATCTGAGCTCTCTACAACTAAACTCAACTGTCCTGGACCATAATGAATATTCTGTAGGACCCCAGGGTTATTGTTGCCTGTGGAATTGGGAAAAGGCAGTTTTCCACGGGTCCAGCCGGGGCTGACTCAGTGCTTGAGAACATGTGTAAATTCACTGTAAATGGAGAGAGCATGTTGCTGTTGACGACTGAGAAGGACAGAGTCTGAGGGGAGTGAGTGTGAGTCACTCTGACCACACAGCACTGCCCTCCCCAGTAGTCTTTGCAAGTCAAGGTTGTTGACATGGGCTGAGCAAGGTACAGAGAGGCAGAGAAGTCAGCCTGAGCTGGTCAGATGGGCAGTGGCATGGAGGAGAATGCATATTAGAACTACCTGAGCAGTGCCCAGCATACCTTAGTGCTGTTCAAGACATAGGTAAATGGGTATTCTCTTTAAGGCAGCTGGGGTCAATTTCAGCCTTCCCTAAGGGCCAGTGTGCTGGAGAGGTATGGAGACTCCACAGACACACATGTGCATATGTGTGTATGTGCATGCGTGTATGGGCTGTGGGGAGTTGTTCATAGGGAGGGCTGAGGCAAGGCAGCAGCTTACATTCCCACCATGTCTCTCTCGGCTGTTGTGCACCATTGCCTGCCCCACGCTCCTGTGTTAAAATGAATACCAGCTTCCATTTATTGAGCCAAGCTTGCCACTTGCCAAGTACAGTGTTAAGTCCTTTGGTCTGCTCTTCAATTAAACAAGATCCTCAAAACAATTTGTTGCAGACAAGTAAGCACTATGAGTAGATAGTAGTCCCCCCTTATCCATGGTTTCAGTTGCCTGTGGTCAACCATAGTCTGAAAATACTAAATGAAAAATGTTGGAAACGAACAATCTTTAAGTTTTCAATTGCATGTCATTCTGAGTAGTGTGATGAAATTCTGCCCAGAACATGAATCCTCCATTTGCCCAGTGTATTTTTGCTGTCAATGCCACCCATCCATTGGTCGCTTGATAGCTATCTTAGTTATCACATTAACTGTCATGGTATTGCAGTGCTTGTGTTCAAGTAACCCTTATTGTACTTAATAATGAGCCCAAAGCATAAGGGTAGTGATGCTGGAAATTTGGATGTGCCAAAGAGAAGGCTTGAAGTGCTACTTTTAATGAAAAGGTGCAAGTTCTCAACTTAATAAGAGAAGAAAAAGGTCATATGCTGTTGCTAAGAAGGAGGAAATTGTGAAGAAGGGGAAAAAATGCATGCTAGTTTTGCTGCCCCTTCTTATACTGCAAAAGTTATGGCTATGGTGTATGATAAGTGCTTCATCAAAATGGAAAAGGTATTAAGTTTGTTGGTCAATGACATAAACAGAAACATGTTCTGATTAAGAGCAGTCAGGTGCCGTACTGTCCACACTTTCAGGCATCCACTGGGGGGATCTAGAAATATATCCCCCACGGTTAAGCGGGGACTACTGTCCTTGTCTTTCAGAAGTTAAGACTGAGGCACACGGAGGTAAAATGACATGCCCCAGGACACAGCAGAGCCAGAATGAAAACCGAAATTTCTTGATGTTCCACCCCTCTAGAGTGTCACAGACTGTTGGGAGGGGGGCTCCATGTGCCTTCTTGCTAACTAAAGTACTTGCCTCTTCTGCCTCTTGAGTTCTGTTACACTGATCTCCATCTCCTCCATGCCCTGAATGACCTTGGATTTGTGACTAATGACACACACACACACACACACACACACACACAAACTCAGAGCGTTCCAAGACCCCTAAGGAATGAATATATTAATTAAAGCCTGACTCTTTCTTCTGTACTGTGCTGCCTTCTGTCTTGAGAGATTGGAAGGTATTTTGCACTTGGTTACCTCTGCAGCATCCTCAGATACTGGTTCCACTGTTTCTTATACACCGCTGATGACACGGAGGTCACCTACTCTAAGGGAGCTGGTTCCACTATTTAAAGCTCTGGCTGTTAGAAAGTATCTCTTCTTAGGAATCCTAATAGTTCCCTGGAAAACAGCCCCCAAAAGAGCAACTTAGCCAAATGACACTTCTGTGCCTAGAGGAAGGGACACTTTAGCTCTTGACCCTGAGAGGCCTTTGCCTAGACCTTGGGATCTGTTCTTCTAGACCTTGGGATGACAGCTCTCTATTCTCGGGGTTGGACCCCTCTTGTAGAAAGTTCCAGCTTCTGGTATTCTTTCTTTCTCAGGAGGAGGCAGCAATAGGCTTTGTCCACCTCCACCCTAACCCCTCCCTCATCAGCCTGGCCAGCCCCTGAGCCTTCAGCTTTCCACCGCACATCCTCTCCAGCTCCACAGCGACAGGCTGCTGTGGTCAGGCAGGGATAGTGTTGATGGATGGACCCACAGGTGTGAGAGAAACCTCCCAGTTGCAGTGCTTACTTCAGCAGCTGGCATGGGGTCTGGCTTTAACCTGCCTGCTTTCCTGCCCCAGTCAGCACCCACCCAGACAGACCTGAGGGAAGACCCTGTGTGGTGAATGAATGTGCAGTTCCTCAGATGTAGAAGTGTCCTCTATCCATGGGACAGCTGTGGCCCCAAGGCCAGAAGAAATTCATGTGTCTTGGGATACCGTCATTCCTTCCTGTGCACTAGAGGCCCAGGCTGCAGACTCAGTTATTCCATTCCCCGCCTTGACCTTGCCCTAGAACTTATCACAAGCAACTCCTATGGATCCCTGGTATCTAGATAAGATAAAGATCCTTATTTAGAGGCCTAAGAACTTTCATAGAGAAGGATTTCTCTAAGAACTTTACTTTGCCATAACTTGCTATGTGGCCTTAGGCAAGTTGCTTTCCCTGCTTAGTGATGTCTCCTTATCCACAAGGTGTATGTGTGGAGGGGTCAAGAGGTAGTGTTATCCAAGGCTCTTTCTAGCCCTGACTTTTTATCCCCAGAATGCTTTGACTTGAGATACCCACCTGGGTTTCAGGTCCAAGTGGGAGGTGAGAGAATAGAGAAGCAGAAAGAATGGATTGCTTCATCTCTACCCTCTCTTCTAGCCTGGGACCAGACTACCAGGAAGTTACCAACATACAGGGCTTGACTGAGGGACATTTAAAGGCCCATCCACTCTCAAATATCTTCACTGACCTTGTTAATTCAACAACTGCTTTGGGGAGACATGGTCTCCAAAATCAACTGTGGACACTTAAATATGGCACCTGGAAAGTGAATTCAGCAAACTCATTTTCAGCCATTAATGCCTATTAGGTTAAATTTTCTTCCCATGGAAAAGATTCTTGAAAGGACAGTAACAGTTGGGATGAGTTTTTATATGGGAGGATCTATTAAGGATTTTTTTAAAAGAAAAGAGAGACCAAGAACTAGTATGGGGAGCCCAGGGGATAGATCCAAGTTGTATGACACAGAGTGTCCAGGGGCAGGATACTATGGAATGAAGATGCCGTGGAACAAAATGACTTGTTTTCCAATTATGCCAGTGCCAGGCTTGTGTTATTGCAGTGTGCAGGGCAAGCTCAAGCTGGACTTCAGGGCAGGAGAAAGGAGGCTGGGCAGAAATGAATGCAAGAGCCTCCTCCACCATGCACCCTCCACCTGATGCCAGCAGGGAAGCTTGGCACTGCCCTTGAAGTTTGTTCCTTTCAATAGCATGAGCTTGGCAGCCCTTCAGGAGTGGGATACAGCAAAAGCATCACCCCACAGTATCCCTGCACAACAGGTGCAAAACACCCTTCATCTGATGTTTGCCCAATACAGCCTCTGGACTGCAAAGCCAATCAAGCAAAGTTGGGTGGTAGCAGAGTAGATGTGGGTGGAATGGAGGCTGACTGCCAAGGAACAGGAAGGGCTTAGGTGCATCCATTTATAATCTCCCCCTGGGACTCTGTGCCTCAGAAGCCACTCAGTGATGGCCTTCCTTATCATTTTTTCGATCCTTTAGGCCTTCGGTCTTTCTGGTACTTCTGCCTTAGTCAGTGATATGGTTTGGCTATGTCCCCACCCAAATCTCATCTTGAACATATTGAATTGTAGTTTCCATAATCCCCACGTGTCATGGAGGGACCCATCAGAAGGTAATTGTCATGGGAGGGACCCATTGGAAAGTAATCATGGGAGCAGTTACCCTCATGCTGTTCTCGTGATAGTGAGTTTTCATGAGATCTGATGATTTTATAAGGGGCTTTTCTCCCTTTTGCTTGGCACTTCTCTCTCTTGACACCATGTTTGCTTCTCCTTCTACCATGATTGTAAGTTTCCTGAGACCTCCCCAACCATGTGAAACTGTGAGTCAATTAAAACTCTTTCCTTTATAAATTACCCAGTCTTGGGCAGTTCTTTGTAGCAGTGTGAGAATGGGCTAATACAGTCACCCTCTCCATCTTTCATACTTCAAGACTCAGCTCAGGCATCATCTTCTCTCTGAAGCCTCCTATGAATGAATGACTGAAGGGATGAATGTGCAGTTCCTCAGATGTAGAACAATCCTTTATCTATTGGAACACCTTCTGGGATCCTTGAGTCAGCACCCTTAACCAAAAGAGCTTCTGCAAGCCCCACAGGATGCCCAAGGAAATTTGCAACCAAGTAAGTGTTTTCTCCTGGATGTTAGGGGATGATAAGGATAGGAGTAAACCCCCTCTACCCATAGGGGATCTGGGGCTAAAGACCAAATATTAGGGCTCAGGCACATTACCTGGGCAAGTGGCTTTCCCTCACTAGGCCTCTTTATCTAGAAAATACCTAGAGGACATTGAGATCTCTTCCAGCTGTCCTGCTCTCTGAACCTGAGTCTGAAGCAGAGAGAGGCTGCAGCCAGTAGAACTGACTCAACAATTTTAGAACGTAAAGACTCGTCACTTGCAAGGACACCTGCAAGTGGATCTGTTCGTTCAGTGCTGAAAGGCATTCCTATTTAAAAAAATGTTCCTCATACGAAAAAGTAACCGCTTCTTAAAATGGGAGAAGGAGCTGATACTCTGTAATAAGAATATTTGACATGTTTCCAATGATCCTGGCCACCAGTGTTCACTCCTTGGGTAATTCTTTCCGCTATTGACTTGCTTCTAACAAATAGAATGTGGCAACAGAGATGGGATCTCACTTCCATATTAGGTTGCAAAAGGCTGTGACTTCCATCCTGCTGAGCTCTCTCTATAGCCTTCTTGGAATGCTTACTTTAGTGAAGTCAGCAGCCATGTTGCAGAGGTCCATGTGGCAAGAACTGAGGGCAACCTCTGTCCAACAGCCAGTGAGAAACTAAGACCTTTCGTGCAACAGCCTGTGAGGAACTGAACCATGCCAACAACCATGTGAGTGAGCTGGGAAGTAAGTTTTTCCCATTAAACCTTGACAAGGTTTAGATGCATCCACTTACAGTCTTCCTCTGGGAGCCTGTGCCTCAGAAGCCATGACTAGTCCCAGTCAGTATCTTGATTTCAGCCTTTAAGAGACCCCAAAGTAGAGGACCCACTTAAACTGTCTTTGGATTACTGACACACACAAAATTGTTGTTGTTTCAAGCCACGAAGTTTTGGGATAATTTGTTGCACATCAAGAGATAGCTAATGCATGCTTCTAGCATTTAGGGGAGTCATGAACATAAAAAATACCAGAGATATCCTAAAAATTAGGAAGTACCTTCCCCACTTCCCCAGCTTCAGGAAAGCAAGATAAATATCACATGCTGTCACTAAGTGATCTCAGACATGGCAGTGACCCTCTTCTTCCCAAAATTTCTCCATGTGTAAAATAAGGGGGTTGGGTTGGTGAATCAGAATTGCAAGATTTCTGGGACCACCACCCTCCTCCAACTTAGTAATTTTGTTTTTTGTATCCATTGATTGAAAAGATGCAAAATGACAAGAAGCTATTCTAAATACAGTGATGTTATAACCAACTTCATTAGTCACAGTAACACTTCAGTGCATTTGAGACTGTCATCCTTTTCACTCAGTCAGTGTGCAGGCATTGCAAAGGAGGAATGGCTATGGATAGAGCGTGTTCTCACTGAGAACAACTAAGGCTCGCATTTTGGATTATGCCCAATCACGTGGCACAAATGTAGAGATGGCAAGGTAAAGGTGAGGGTGGGAAAACTGGAGTCAGATGGCCTTGGGTTAGCACCTCACTTCTGTCCCTCCGAGCTGTGTGCCCTACAGGAATTGAATTCATAAATTCTCATTTGCTTTACCTTTAAATTGGGGATCATAACACTTATTCCACAGCATTGTTAGAAATATTAAATTCAATAATGCATAGAAAATTATCAGCTAGTTATTGCTCAATAGTGGCACCTAATAATAACAACTAAAAAGTTCCACTTTTGCATTATTATTGACATAATTATATATACATACATGTACAAATACAAATAATGTACAAATAAATGATCATATGTGGCCATTTATTGAGCATTTACCATGGACAAGGCATGAGGCCAAACTCTTCATGCAGTATTTCAGATGCTTACTGACAGGTCTTCCAGTTTAGAGGGTAACCCTGTCTGTCCTCCTTTCTTTGGAGTAAAGCAGACAGTTTTCTCCCCCAGGACACTCTGAGTCACTTGGACAGACAGTGACTCAAAGAACATTGGGATTCTGCTCTCAGGAGTCTGCCATTCAGTCTATCCTGGCCTGGGCCCAGAACTCAGCATCTCTTCTACTGTCTGAGGGTCTGTTTCTCCATGGACAGAGAAAGCAGTGTCCAGAAGGTTCCCTTTCCCAAGCAGGAGAGGTGGTGAGACTGTCTCAGCAAAGGAAGACTCTCTGGGACTTTGAAGATACAAGGGCCCATTATCCCTTTCCTAAAGGTCCACACCTTAGTCGAAGCCCCACATGCAAATCATTCAAACCTTGAGACCCAACATTGGTGTCTTAAGCTCCTATGAAAGAGAAAAGGAAAGACGAAGGGCACTGTGAAAATTGTGGTGCCTTTCTACCTCTGCTGTCACTTCTAATAATACGTTTCTTAGAAAATAAAGGAAGACTGTGTACTATGATGTGGGAAGGCAGAGACTACAGTTTCACACAGAGTAGTGCTTAATTCCAGTTTCATTATTCGCAGGCAGATTTGAGTAACTTTTATCACTTCCTACATCTCAGTTCTTCATCCATGAAATGAGGGTCACAGTCTGACTTACAGGAGCACATCTTGTGAGGCAAAACAACAGCTTGGATGTCAGAAGTTAAATTGCATGGAGTTGGTGCTCAGCACATGCTAGAGAATCACCTGGGCCTGATTCTCAGCTGTCTCACTCTAAGATCAGAGATGACATATGAGAACTGTCTTGTGGAGTGTTGGGATATACTAGGTACTGAATCCATGCTAGCTATTGTTATTATAATGTTTCTAATGAAAATAGATGCTTCTCCCACAAACTGTTTCCTGACTTCTACTGCCCCATGAGAGGAATGCTGCCATGGGATCCACAGGAGGCTGAAATATATATTATTCTTTATTCCACAGTCCCAGAACCCCAATATTTAGCTGGGCACATATTCCCATCCAGTTAAATACAACAGGCATATGTTGGAGATATCGTGGGTTCAATTCCAGACCAATACAATAAAGTGAGTCACATGAATTTTTATTTTCCTAGTATATACAGAAGTTCTATTTATTCTATATTATAGTCTTTTAAGTATGCAATAGCATTATGTCTTAAAAACAATGTACATACCTTAATTTAAAAATACTTTATTGCCATAAAGTGCTAATGACCATCTAAGCTTCAATGAGTCGTAATATTTTTGCTAGTGGAGGGTCTTGCCTCAATGTTGATGGCTGCTGACTGATTAGGGTGGCGGTTACTGAAGGTTGGGGTGGCTGTAGCAATTTCTTAAAATAAGTCAACAATGAAGTTTGCCACGTCAATTGACTCTTCCTTTCACAAAAGATTTCTCTGTAGCATGTGATACTATTTGATAGCATTTTACCCACTGTAGAAATTATTTCACACTGGACTCAATCCTCTCAAACCCTGCTGCTGCTTTAGTAAATAAGCTTGTATAATATTCTAAATCCTTTGTTGGATTTTCAATAACGTTTTCAGCATCTTCACCAGGAGTAGATTCTATCTTAAGAAACCATTTTCTTTGCACATCTGTAAGAAGCAACTTCTCATTCATTAAGTTTATCATGAGAATGCAGCAATTCAGTCACATCTTCAGGAATTGCTTCTAATTCTAATTCTCTTGCTATTTATACCACATCTGTAGTTACTACTTCCACTGAAGTCTTAAACCTCTCAAAGACATCCATGAAGATTGGAATCAACTTCTTCTGAACTTCCATTAATGTTAATACTTTGACCTTCTCCCATGAATCATGAATGTTCTTAATGGCATCTAGAATAGTGAATCTTTTCCAGAAGGTTTTCAATTTATTTTTCTCAGCTCCATATGAGAAATTATTATCCATGGCAGCTATAGCCTTTTGAAATGCATTTTTGAAATAACAAGACTTGAAAGTTGAAATTAGTCCTTGATCTCTGGGTTATAGAATAGATACTATGTTAGCAGGCATGAAAACAGCATTAAATTCCTTGTACACCCCCATCAGAGCTCTTGCCAGGTGCATTGTCAATGAGCAATAATATCTTGAAATTTTTTTTCTGAGGAGTAGGTCTCAACAGTGGGCTTAAAATATTCAGTAAGCCATGCTGTAAATAGATGGGCTCTTATCTAGGCTTTGTCATTCATTTATTGAGCACAAGCAGTAGATGTAGTGTAATCCTTAAGGGTCCTAGGATTTTCAGATGGCAAATGAGCATTGGTTTCAACTTCAAGTTACCAGCTACATGAACTCTTCACAAGAGTCAGCTTGTCTTTTGAAGATTTGAAGCCAGCCATCGAGTCCCCTCTTTAGCTCTGAAAGTCCTAAATGGCATTTTCTTCCAATAGAATGCTGTTTCTTTTGAAGATTTGAAGCCAGCCATTGAGTCTTTTGAAGATTTGAAGATTTGTCTTTTGAAGATTTGAAGCCAGCCATTGAGTCTCCTCTCTAGCTCTGAAAGTCCTAAATGGCATTTTCTTCCAATAGAATGCTGTTTCATCTTCACCAAAAATCAGTTGTTTAGTGTAGCCACCTTCCTTAATGATCTTAGCTAGATCTTCTGGATAACTTCTTGCAGCTTCCCCATCAGCATTTGCTGGTTTACCTTGTATTTTTTATGTTATGGAGCTGGCTATTTTCCTTAAACCTCATGAACCAACCTCTACTAGCTTCAGACTTGTCCTCTGCATCTTCCTCATCTCTCTCAGCCTTGATGGAATTGAGAGATTTAGGGCATGTCTGTAAATTAGGCTTTGGCTTAAGAGAATGTTGTGGATGATTTGATCTTTTATCCAGACAATTAAAACTTTCTCCGTATCAGCTAAAAGGCTGTTTTGCTTTCTTATCACTTGTGTCTCCAATGGAATACCACTTTTAATTTCCTTCAAAAGCTTTTTCTTTGCATTCACAATTTTGCTAACTATTTGGTACAAGAGGCCTAGCTTTTAGCTTACCTGGGCTTTCAACATGTCTTCTTCACTAAGCCTAATAGTTTCTAGCTTTTGATTTAGAGTGAGAGATGTGTGACTCTTCCTTTCACTTGAACACTTAGTGGCCATTGTAGGGATATTATTTGGCCTAATTTCAGTATTACTGTGTCTCAGGGAATAGGGAGACCTGAAGAGAGAGAGGCGGTGCGGGGGGTGGGTGGGGAGGGCCATTCAGTGGAGAAATCAAAATATATACAACGTTTATTGAATGATTAAGTTTGCCATCTAATCTTGGGCACAGTTTGTGGTACCCAAAAACAATAGTAACATCACAGATCACTGATCATAGGTCACCATAATAGATACAATAACAATGAAAATGTTTGAAATATTATGAGAATTACCAAACTGTGACAGATTCATGAAGTGAGCACATGCTATTGGGAAAATGGCACCAGTGGATTTGCTAGACATAGTATTGCCACAACCTTTAAATTTGTTTAAAAGAAAAATTAATACCTGTGAGGCCAATTAAACAACAGACAATGAAACAAGGTATGCCACTATTTCTCAGCTTCCCTCATAGCCAAATGTGAATATGTCCCTAAATTTACTATGTTAAATATCAGTATATCTTAAAGAGAGGGAGCACACTTTCTTCATCACCCTCTCCATCTGGGTGCTTGAAATTTGGTTGTGTTGGCTGTAGTTCTAGCAGACATCTTGGACTATAGGAGTAAAAACATACCCTAGGGAAATCAGAAGGTAAGCTGGAAGGGGCCAGCTTCTACTTCATGTGGCACAGTATCAGCTCTGTCCACCTCCCAACTTCTTGTATAAAAATAAACCTCTGTCTCATAAAACGATTGGTATTTTGACTTTCTCTGTTCTATTTAGCAAAAGCAAATCCCAATAGATATAAAGGCCCTCCTTTATAAAAACTTAAAAACTTTGTCTTTCAGGATTTTATTCAAAGTTTATAATAAGACAAATGCTTAAAGTCACATGGACAAAGATATTCAATGCTTGTATTATTACCAAAAAAAAAAAAAAGGATGCTTGTATTTTCACCAAAGGAGGAGAGGTTAGATGTGACATGGTATATCCTAAGTCAGTGATTGTGAGTTCCAGAGGTGAAGTCTGGTGCTGGACCAGATTCTAAGTCTCACCTCAGCTCCTTAACTTCTCTGTCATTGGGCCACCTTCTACTTTACCTCTCTGAGCCACAGTTTTCTTATGTACAAAGTAGGCTGATAATAATAGTCCAGGTTGATAATGTTGCTATAAGGGTAAAATAAAAGAATGTACATAAAGCACTTTGCACAGTGCCCAGTTCTGGTTAATCACTGGGTGGAGGCTAGCAATCCTTCTCTCCTTCCCTGTCCTCCCCCCACCTCCTCCTAGTTGGTTCTTCCCTCCCTCCATTGTCCTTCTCCTCCAGTAGAATACTATCCTGAAATTAAAGATATCTGCATGACAACCACCACAATGAAGGTGACCAAAGGGATTTTATTGGAAATTTAAAATCATATTACACACATATTTAAACAGCACGATCTCATAAGTGTGTAGGAATCTGTTGAAAAAGTTAGGAGAGAAACACACCAATAGCGTTTATCTCTAAGAGGTGGATTTTAGTGATTTTTTTCCTTCTTCTTAAAGCCTCTCTGTAATATCTGTGGTATGTCCATGAGCATAAAATATTGTTAAAATTTATAATTAAACATGACTTATCATTCCCCTATTATAAAAAAGCTCAGCATCCCTGAGCTATACCAATCCCTGGAGAGGCCAGTTCTGCAGGGCATTTGTGAACAGAAAGTGCCCCCTCACTGGCTGATGCAGCCCCCTGGGACTGCCACTGGATGGAGCCTTCAGGGTGGAGCATGTGGCAGGTGGAATTGGAGAGACAGATATCCCTTTAAAGCTGCCTGGGATAGTTGCTGCATTCCCTGCCATCCCTCCTGACCATTCCTTTCTAGCATCTTCTTTGACCTGGAGGAAGAGCCCTGAACTTAATGAATGCCAGCCAGAGAGTGGAGTTCAATTCTCTATTCGCTATAAGAAAAATTATTTTGCCTCCTTAAAAAGAAAGGCAAGAAAGAAAGCAATACATCAGACCAGTAGCTGCATATGCTTAATGTGCTGTGTATTTTGCAAATCCTCTTAGCATGAGAACTGTTTGATCTCCCCTCTGGCTGGATCTGCAGCTGTGGAGATGACTGACACTGACTGGGTCCCTGCAGACCAGACTGAGCTCTGCAGAGCAGCGACCTCTGTGGCACAGGCCCCTAACTGATGCACGAGTGGCTGACCTAGGTGCTGTGATGTGTGACTCTCCTGGAGCAGGGACAGACCTTCTTGGAACAGAAGACAAGGCAGCTGCAAGATGTGGCAAGAAACCCATGGATGGGCCAGTTAGGTCGCTGTGGGTGGGAGCAGACACTATCTGGGGGCTTCCTGTTACAAATAGTTATGTATTTAATTGTCCAGGGACTCAGGATCTCTTGGGTTCTCTGAACTCTTGGCTCACAAGTGACAACATTTTGGCCCATAGATTTTTTTTTCTCGAGGCCCCAAATCTTTCTTCTTTGAGCTGCCACTTACTTGTATTTACTATACAATAATGAATATGTGCTCTTTGCTAGGAAATACTGATATGCCATTTAATCTTCACACTTCCTGGTAAAATTGTCCCCATTTTACAGATGAAGAAACTAAAACACAGAATTAATGCCACACAGATCATTAGTAGCTGAGCCAGGGGTTAAGCCTATATGTGTCTGGTGCAAAACTTGTGATCTAAATGCAGACGTTTTCAATGCAGGTCATGCATTAGAGTTGTCTGTGAAGCTTGTTAATTATAAGGCTATGAAGACCCCAACCTAAGTTTCCTGAGTCTCTGGAAGACGTAATACTGATGTGAAACCTAGGTAAAAACCAGTGGTTGACCTAGACTCCTGAACACTTGCCCTGGATAGCCTGCCCTAAGGGAGGAAGGTTGCTGAGTGTAGAATAAGAGCCCACATGGCTGGTCTACCCTCATCTCCCCACTCTGGATTAGCCTCCAGCAGCTGACCCCCTGGACTATTGTGGTACTGTGGGCTTCTGATTAGGACTAGGGTGACTCATTCTTCACTCTGCCCCTGCTGGGACTGCTCTCTGTCCTCAGAGGAGAATCCTAATGGGAACAGATCAGGAACCTCCTGACAGGAAAATGCATTCTTGCTTGAAGCAGGTAGGCCTTAGGGCCTGGGTCTCCAGAGGACCCATGGATAACTTGTGGACTGGACAGTTTGGAGGGGACACTTATCAGCCCCTTAGGTCACGGCACGAACTCAGCTGTCAGCTCAGCCTGTGACAGCTAAGTTCCTTTGGGAAAGCTCTTTTCATTTATGTGTTTGTTCTTTCCTTATCTCACATTGGAGGTTTCCTTTACTCAATTCAGCAAGCAAGCACCAGGCTCTTCATTAAAAAAGGGACATCCAGAAATGAAGTAGGCCCTGCCCATACTGTCCAGATGCACAGATTTTAATGGGAGTGACAGGCTATAAACAAACCACTGTAGTGTGGTGTGTTTCCTGCAATGAGAGAGGAAAGCAAACCTGGCTGTCAGCAGAGAGAACCCTCAATTAAGCCTGGTAAAGGGAAAGCTGCCCAGAGGTGGTAACACCGGCTAATGACATACAGCTTATTAAATACATTGCTTAACACCTCTAGGTAGCAGAACATACAGAAAATACTTAGGGATGAGCTATCATTCATTTATTCTGTTATCCATCCATTCATTCAGCAAGCATTTACTGAGCATCTACTGTGTTCTAGGATTTATTCTAGGAGCAGGCAGGTATATCTGCTCTCATAAAGCCTAAACACATGGATAAGAGAAAGAGGATAAATAAAAAATTATATATATCTAACTATATTATATATAAATATACATGTTTTGTGTGTAGTTTTCTGTATTATATATGGAAATAAAACTTATAGAGAAAAAGTAAATCAGAGAAGAACACATTGCTAAGGGAGTACAAGCAGTAGATGTTGCTATCTAGGCTTCTCTAATAAGGTGATGTTTAAGCAGGTGTTGGGGTCAGTGAGATGAGAGAAAGGAGATTGGGAAAGAGGACAGAGGATGTAGGGGGCAGGTCTAAGGGGAGGCTAATGTTGGATTTGGAGATTACATCATCCCATCTCCCATCTGACACGGTGGATACAGCTGAGGTCCAAAGAGTGTAGGAGGCTTCCAGAAAGAAAGAAGCAGAAAAGTGGGCATATCTCTATAAACTACGGCTGGAGAGAGTGAAAATGGGGGCCCTGGCACTGGGTGAGATTCAGAGTCACAGAGTGACTATTTTTCTCAAGATATTTTTCTCTGATTAAAAAAGCCTCCCCAAAGACTGAAAACTTTATGTTTTATGATTAGTTATCTGTTGCTTTGTAATAAATTATCCCCAAAATTTATGGCTTAAAACAATAAACATTTATTATCTCACCATTTCTTTGGGTCAGGAATCCAGGAGGAGCTTAGTTGGGTGGTTCCTGCTCAAGGTCTCTCATGAGGTTGCAGTCAAAATGTTCACCAGGGCTGCATTCATCTGGTGGCTTGACTGGGGCTGGAAGATCTGTTTCTAAGATGATTTACCCACATGCCTGGCAAGTTAATGCTGACTGCAAGAGAAGACCTCAGTTCCTTGTCAGGGCTGCTTGAGTATGCTAACAACATGGTAGCTGACTTCCCCCAAAGTAAGTGGTTCGAGAAAGAACAAGGTAGATGCCCCAGTGTATTTTATGATCTAGCCTCTGAAGTCACACAACACATCAGATCGGCAGCATCCTTTTGTTACACAGGTTAGTCCTGTTCAGGGTGAACAGTGCTACACAAGGGCCTGAATACTAGGTGGCAAGGATCATTGAGGGCCATCTTAGAGGCTGGCTACCAGAATGCTCTCGGATGAACAAGCTATTTTAAAATGACATGAAATTAGCATTATTCCAAAAAGTTTGCAGTGTGATTACTCAAAAAACAAACAAACAAACAAAACAGTTTTCTTGACTATGTTTGCTTAAGGCCAGGTTGGCTCCTGATGACAAGGGAATGGCATTGAGTTCATCCAGACCTGGGGTTACCTTGGACTTTGACCATTTGCGTGTGGATACATTACCTAATCCTTCTATATGTTGCATCCCTCAACTGTAAAGAGGAGAGTATAATAGCCACCATCTTGTTTGCTCTTGGAATTAAAGATAGCACCCATCCTAGCAGGTACCCAGTCAAAGTGCAGAACTTAAGGGGTTGAATCCTGGTGTTAGCACATGTTGACTGTTTTACTTTGAGCAAGTTTCTTCACCTCTCCGTGTGTCTCTTTCTGCTTCTGTAAAATGGCAATAATGGTAGTGTCTACCTCACAGGTTGTTATGAGGACTGAATGAGTTAATTTTTGGAAAGTGCTTACACTGTGTTCAGCACATTGTAAGTGCTGTATCATCACATTGTAAGCGCTATATAAGACTTTGTGAAGTAAAACATAGTCTGGTATGTAGTAGGTGCTCAATAACGGGTAGCTCTTTCTCCCCTTTATCTGAAATTTGGCCCCTTTACAGAGATCGAAGATGCCAGAACATGATGGAAAAAATGGTTAATTCCCTTGGTGAGTGGGAGTCTTTAGAATGAGTGTGGGAGCCTTCTTAGAGTGGTCTCGTGTGTTTGCTATTCCTTGGCTTTTCATAGCCTCAGATTATCCAGGGTCTCTTCCTATATTTAGTATTTTGTCCCTACTCTTCCATGGTTAGACAAACAGCTGGAGGCCTTGGCCTCAGGGTCCACATGGTTCTGAGGTTTCAGGAATCATTAATCATGAGGTGGGAGTGAATGAATTATGCTAACCTAAAGGTGAGTCCGCCACCTGAATTTGTGACCCTAAAGCCACAGACAGAAAATGCAATTCCCTTTTGGAATGCCTCAGTTAGCCCAGCTGTGTGCTTCCAAGCACACCACACATGGACTAGCAGAAAGTCGTCGGCTCCATCACTGTGTTGAGTCAGGGATTTCCAGGTTTGGGAATGCAAACAATCAAAAGTGACTTGGAACAGAAGAATAAGAAGAAAGGTGCTAATGCTCATTGCTTGCAGATTCTGAGCTGGACACTATCAGAGCTCATTTTGTGCTCACAATAATTCTGAGGTTGTTTTGTCATCATCCTAATTTTGCAGATAAGGAAACTGATACACTGAGAAGGTAAGTGACTTGCACAAGGGCATACACTTGGGAAGTGATAGAGTCAGGATTCAGACACAGCAGCCTGGCTGCAGAATCCAGGCTCCAAGCATTCTGTGCTCTGCTCTGATGGCTCCAGTCTCTCTGGGCCATCCCTATTCACCATGTGGCTCCTCTGGGCCATCCCTATTCACCATGTGGCAGCACCCCTGATCTTATTACACATGGGCCACCGATGTGGTCAAATCATTCTACTTCTCCCTGCCTTGGTTTCCTCATCTACCAAACCAGGAGGTTGGTTCCCAAAAGGGGGAGGGCAGAGTCTTTAGAAAATTGGCAGACTTAGGTCTGAACCTTGCCTTTTTTTGGCCAGGTCCCCTGAGGAACCTCTCTGAGTCTGAGTATGCTTTTCTTGAACAGAAGATGAGTAAGGCATCTCTGGAAAGATGTAGTTAGAACTCAATGAGGAAGTATATACGTTAAGTGCTACATACAGAAAGTATTCAATAAACATTTCTTCTTTTCCCACTCACCCCCAGAACTACCTTGTAACTTAATTTTTTAAAGCTCACAAATCCATTTGTTTATTGAACAAACATGTATTCCTACCTGTTCATTTTATTTTATTCATATCTTATTCAGTTACATCCTTTCATCTATCCATCTGCCTGCACATCTATCCGTCTGTTCACTCATCCACATATTTATTCACTCAAATATTTATTGAGCTACTATTGTCTGCTGTGTTCCAAAGATGGAAAGCTAAGGTTCTTGCTCTGAAGTAGATTCTTCTTTTCTCAAGAATCTGGGCTCAGCATATGCTGTCAGGTGTCACATCACAATCAGATGCACAAAGTTTTGTTCAGCCATGCTTAAGTCACTTGGTTGATAGTTCTGTTATTAGCTTTTCCTCAAGGTTTTTTCTCACTGAGTAGCAAGGAACTATGGTTAAATCATTAAACTTCTCACCATGTTCAAGACTATTTTGTTGAAATTAAGTCCACAGTCAACATCTGTCTATAGCTCATTCATTTTATGCGAGCTGTACAACCCAGCCAACCTGTTCCTATGACCTCTGGGCTGTTATATTTCTTAAAGGGCAGAGCCGGTACCCTAGGCAGGGACAGCTGCCTTTGCCACCTATGTCGGCTGATTTATCCAGAAGTTCCAACCTCATCTAATTGGCCTAAATGGTGAGCAATTAATGACGTGGAACCTCTTTGAAGGCACTATAAATAAAAGGCCAGAAACCTAAGATTGAAGTGAACCAGAGGTTGCAGTAATGATGATAAATTGTTCCTGCTAGAAGATTGTGTTATTGTTGTTTTTAAAGGAGTTATGGAGCATCTCTTACCCACACAGGGGTCAGGGTAGGAAAGGGCAGGCATTCTGTTTCCAGTTAGTGAAATCTGATAGATACTCGAAGGGAGAAAAGTTGGGAGTCATTTCTAAGGAGAGGTGAACAGTGCCTGACAAAGGGGCACTTAAATATTTGTTGAGTCAGTGAAGGAATGCTTTCCAAAATGTAGCAGAATGAATCTGTAGTTTGGAATGAGATAGATGTATTTCTATACCTTGAACTTGGGCACATAGACAGCTTAACCTTGCTGAGCCTTGGTTTCCTGGTCTATTAAATAGGGATAAGCATAATACCCACCTTTTAGGGTTATTATGTGGAGTAAATGTGATAATATAAGGTTCACAGCTATATCCTCAGTGCCTGGCCCAGGCCTGGCAGGTTATAGGAGCACATCAAATGTTGCTCTTTTGCCCCTTAGGCACTCATCTCAGACATTCTATTAGAATATAAGTTCCCTGCATGGGGTAGGTTATATTTATCTCCTGTCCCCTAGATGAGTTCCTAGCATAGAGTAGGTCCTTAATAAATTTTAAATAAAGCAAATTTCCTTTGCTTTTCTCTATAGTTAATTGACTGTATCAGTGGCCCTGATTCTACATATACACACATAACCACACACATACACACAGACACAGACACACACACACACACACACACACACACACACACACACACTCACCCTCTCCATGCCCTTTTGCCACATCACTTTGCATTTTCTTTCACTAAAGAACCACTTGATTGTAAGTCTGGCCAAGTGACATGTCTTAGCCAATGGTATTTTAGGAGATACGTCATATGGAGAGGCTTACAAAGACCTTGGCACATTTCCACTGTTGCTCCTATTCCATGGCCCTGAGAAGCTGCTCAGGCTGGCCTGGCAGAGGGTGAGAGGCATGTGGAGAAGGGACCAGTCACCCAACAGCCATTTGACCATGTTATAAGAGTGAGCTGAGCCATAGCCAGCAGTGTCCAGCCAAACCACCCACCAAGATCACAGAGCTACAGACTCATAAGTGAAATAAATGTTTCTGGTTTTCAGCTACAGACTTTCAGGGTAGTTTGTTAAATACCATTAGGGTGGCAGTAAAAAGCTGATACACCCATTCCTGTCCCCAATTACTATCCAGGATAGGGCTTGAAAAGTGTCCTGAAGAAGTGATTAAGCACCTTTTTGTCTCTCTCTTTTATTTTAATTTACTTTTTTCACGTCTGAAAAATATTTGGTCAGGAGGAAGACGGTATTCATTGCTTAAATTACTTCTAAGTGTTATGAACTAGAAAGTTCCAGCCATTCCTCCTGGGCTGTCCTTGAGCAGAGTATAATTGACTGGAATAACAATACTAATGTTATTAAAATCTTATCTCTGCAATGCACTTTAAGACTTATAAAACTTTGAGATGCTTTATCTAATTTGCTCTGATTCCCTGAGGAATGCTAGTTCTGACGGGTAAGGTTACTCAGGCTGGGTCACACAGCTAGTGAGTGGTATGATCTAGCCTCTTCAGAGGCTAGATCATAAAATACAAAGTGTATCAAGAGATTAAAAGATTAATTTTCTATGGCTGCTGTAATAAATTCCTATAAACATAGTGGCTTAAATCAACACAAACTTGTTTTTACAGTTTCATAGGTTAGAAGTCTGACAGGGTCTCACTGGGCTAAAATCAAGGCATTGGAAGGGCTGTGTTTCTTTCTGGGTGCTCTAGGGGCAAAATCTGTTCCCTTGACGTTTCCAACTCCTAGGGGCTGCCCACATCCCTTGGTTCATGGCTCCTTCTTCCATCTTCAAAGTCAGCAACCTTGCCTCTCTCTGAACATTCATCTATAATCACATCTCTCTCTGACTGTCTACAGTGGGGAAAGTTTCTCCACTTTTAAGGATTCACATGATGAGATTATGGTCACCTGGATAATTCAGAATATTCTCCCCAACTCAAGGTCCTTAATCTTAGTTACATTTGCAAAGTCCCCGTTGCATGTAATATATTCACAGGTTCCAGCAACTAGGATGTGGATATCATTACAGGACCACTATTCTGTCTATGCACGTCATCTACATTTCCAGTAACTCATCTAATTCAGATTTGGTTGGCTACTGACCTCCCTCCCTTTCTTCTTTTTCTTTTTTTCTGGATGATGGTACAGTAGCTATAATTCCACAACTCCACTATCTCAGTGTTTGGTCAAGCAGGAAGGAACACTAAACACATTTCCAAAAACAGATCTTGAGGCAGAGTTGCCCTTGAGTACTTTGAGTCCAAAACATTTTATATTCCTATAAAATCACTTATTGCTAGCTACAGACATGTTTCTGATTAAAATGGTCCAAAGGGTGTGTTCTTATAGCACATATTGCTTACTCATTTCTCTTAGTGTAAAGAGACTAGATCCTGTAGGAGAAATGGATTTATTTTATGGTAGGGTAGCAGCAGCAGAAATTACTTCATGCAAATGAAGCTTGGCAGTGTGACTTCATGAATAAGAAATGAGCCGGCACCTCCTCTTCCCACAGGCAATACTGCGCTCTGGGAAATTAATTGTGGCATTCGTTGGGTGGCCCTGCCTTCACTGTTGGGGTTTCAGGCAGACAAAAAGATGCTGCACCCAATTGGATATAAAGCATTTATATCCTTTTTAGCTTTGCTCCGTGTTGTTGTGAGTGAACAATTGATGGGTCTCAAGTCTCCTGGAAGCTTCTCAAGACCTTTTAGAAATTACTCATAGTGGAAGCTATATGAGGCACTGAGCTACACACAGTGGCCACGAATTCATATCATTTCTATTAGAAGAGATCTAATAAGTGGAAGAGATCTAAGATACCCTAGCTTTTTTGATTGACAATATGCCTCAGTAGTTAAGCACATGGTCTCAGGAACAAAAATATCTGGGTTCAAATCCCTGCTCTGCTTGCCTCCAGCTATATGACCTTTGGTAGATTGTTTAATCATTCTGTGCCTCAATTTCCCTATTTATAATTTAGAGATTATAATAACACTTATAAGGTTGTTCTGAGGATTCAATAAGTAAGTGGACATAAAGCACTTAGAACAGAGCCAAAAAACTCTACTGACACCAGGCTACAGAATGCCAGATAATGTTACCTTAGTTAAAATTAAAGGTGAGTGCTCTCTGCTGATGATGGCTATAGGTTTTCATAGTGCAATTAAGATAAAGTAAAAAAAAAATGGGGCTAAGAATTAAAAGTCTTGGAGTCCATCCCCACTTGTTGCCCAGCTATCTAGGCAAGTCATTTACCTTGTTCTACCTGTATTTTCCCATGTATTGGATGGGGTAAAGATTGTTCCAATTATCTCTTACTACATAACAAATTACCCCAAAATTTAGCAGTTTAAGTAACGTCATTTTATTTTATATAAATAAATTATATATATATATATATATATATATATATATATATATATATATATATATATTTGAGATGGAGTTTTGCTCTTGTTGCCTAGGTTGGAGTGCAGTGGCGTGATCTCGGCTCACCACAACTTCTACCTTCCAGATTCAAGCAATTCTCCTGTCTCAGCCTCCCAAGTAGCTGAGATTACAGGCATGTGCCACCGCACCTGGCTAATTTTATTTTATGTTTTTATATTTTTAGTAGAAATAGGGTTTCTCCATGTTGGTCAGGCTGGTCTCGAACTCCTAACCTCAGGTGATCCACCCACCTCAGCCTCCCAAAGTGCTGGGATTACAGGCATGAGCCACCACGCCCAGCCACATCATTTTATTATAACAAAATTTTGTGGGTCAGAAATTTGGGCAGGCTTTCAAGCTATCCCTCCAGCTAAGCAACTTACATATGAGTTGGGACTATTGGCTGGAACACCTGCATATGGCCACATTAACATGGTGACTTCAGGTTTTGAAGTTCATTGCTCCTACAGACAGTATTTCAAATAGCAGAGAATAGAAACTGCCAGCTTCATAAGGCCTGGCTCCTGGCTCTGGAAACTGGCAGTGTCCATACTATGTTAGTTGAAATAGACATGAAACCTACCAGAATTCAAGGAGATTGGACCTGGACTTCACGTCTGGATTGGAAGACTGTCAAATAATTTTCTTTCTTTAGTTTCCAACATGATTCTGATCTCATGGTCATGATGTGTGGACACAAAGTACTATGTAAACATGGTCCTGGTTAAAGTGAGTTATATAATGCCTTTTTGAATAGACCTCTTTTTAGAGCAATTTGGGGTTTACAGTAAAATGGAGCAGAAGTTAACAGAGATTTCCTACATGCCCTTTGCCCCCCACATACATAGCCTCCTCCATTATTGATATCCATCACCAAAATGGTACATTTGTTATAATTGATTAACCTACATTGGCACATTGTCCGTGGTTTACATTAGGGTTCACTCTTGCTGTTGTTCATTGTATGGGTTTGGGCAAATGTCTAATGATATAGGTATCCACCATTATGGCATCATACACAGTAGTTTCACTGCCCTAAATATCCACTGTGCTCGGCCTATTCATCTCTTCTCCTTCCTACCCCCAGGCAATACTGATTTTTTACTGACTCCATAGTTTGGCCTTCTCCAGAGTGTCATGTGGCTGGAGTCATACCATTTGTAGCTTTTTCAGATTGGCTTCTTTCACTTAGTAACATGTGTCTGAGTTTCCTCCATGTTTTTCATGGCTTTGCAGCTCATTTCCTTTTGCTGCTGAACAATATTCCCTAGTCTGAATGTACTACAATGGACACACTCACCTACTGAAGGATGTCTTGGATGTTTACAAGTTTTGGCAATTGTGGATAAAGCTACAACAAATATCCATGTACAGGTTTTTGTGGGGACATAAGTTTCAAGTCTTTGGGGTGAATGTCAAGGAATATAATGGCCGGAAATTTAAAATTTCTGCTCTGTGAAAGACACTGTCAAGAGAATGAAAAGACAAGCTACAGAAGTGGGGGAAATATTTGCAAAAGACAAATTTTGATAGAAGACTGTTATCCAAAATATACAAAGAACTCTTAAAACTCAGCAATAAGGAAACAAACAACGTGACTGAAAAGTTGTCCAAAGACCTTAAAAGACACCTCACCAAGATATACAGATGGCAAATAAGCATATAAAAAGATGTTCCACATCATATGTCATCAGGCAAATGCAAGTTAAAATGACAATAAGACGCCACTATACATCTATTACAATGGCCGGAATCTAGAACACTGACAACATGAAATGCTGGTGAGGGTGTGGAGCAACAGGAACTCTCATTCATTGCTGGTGGAAATGCAAAATGAAATACCCACTTGGGAAGACAGTTTGGCAGTTTGGTACAAAACTAAACATGCTTCTGCCATATGATCTGTGCAGTATCTTTTTCAAAGATCTCTTTTAGGCTCATGATGGTGACATTTAGATCTTTCAAGTCTTCAAGCCTACTGTCATAGAAATCTGGAGTTCCCAATCTGTCAAAGACTCCAAGTCTGATAGAGGGGGCAAACTAAATCCCTTACTCATGTCAGAGTTATGTAAAAAATGGAATGTGCTGCTTTAGGGAGAGAGAGAGGTTCCTGTTAGGAGACATATTCAAGTCCAAGCTGAGTGACCACTCTTCAGGATTTTCAGAGCAGTCCAATGTGAAAGGTGGAGCTATCCTATCTGAGAGGTATGCTTCAGGGATGAGTTTATGAATCTCAGATTTCTGGGCAAGGCCTCTAGGTCTTCTTTTCCCCTTCCAAAGTCCTGGGAATGAGGACAGTTTAGAGTAACGAACAGTGCTTTCCAACCCAACCAAATGCAGTCTGGGGCTGAAGCAAAGCCTGCCTTTAGAGATAGCCCCTCCCGTGGCATGTAAGACAGGAAAAAGGAATCCACATTTTTGAGCAGCCTCTGTGTGTGGGCCCTGTGCTAAGCATGTTATTTGTAATTCGATCCTCACATCTGCCTGGAAACATGGTGTTATTCCTCTAATTTTCAGATGAGGAACCTCAGGCACAGAGAGGTTAAACGACTTATCCATGGTCCACAGATAGAAAGTGATGGAGTTGGAGACTGAAACCCAGGCCTGTTGGAGTCCAAAATCTAGCCTCTTCCCACCTCCCCATTCTCTCACCCCTCGGTGGAACACACTGTGCTAGCTGGGCTTCCTTCTGTCACAAATGGCAGAAGCATAGTTAGAATAGGATTAGGCCACAGGGGATATTTAATAGAGGTTACCATGTGGGCACGTACAGCAAGTGAACCTTGGGGAGGGTGGAAGAGCAGTTGAGCTTTGGAATGCAGAAAGCCACATACGTGAGACTGCCATTAGGACATTCTCTGTGGCGCCTCCCTCTATTTCTCTCTGCATATTGGTGGAAATCTTCTCTCAGGCTGCAGATTGACTTTACCCACATAACAGAAAGGATGGCCACTGACCACTCCCAGGATTTCTTACTTAGAGCTATGGACACTGGGGATGTGGTTTTGAAGAGAGTGTGTAGAAGGCAGCAGAGACTGAATCACTTAGTCCTGAGTTTAAAATCCCAAGAGAGGGAAGGAGTCATTGGGTCAACTTGGGCTAGATGTCACTAGTAAACAATTAACTATTCCTTAAGGTTGGGTGGGGTCGAGTCATACAGACGGAATGGGGAGAGAAAGAAGGAAGGTCTGTGCTTGCCAGCAAGCTGGAATGGCCACTGTATCTCTCAGGTGGGGGCCATTCCTACAGCTGTGGGAGAACAGAGAACCACAAATCACATCTACAGCAAAGCAGGTGGCCGATTTCCACATCTAGCCTAAATGAAGATCAACCATGCCCTGGGCTGAGTGGGAAGGCTGCCCTTCCTAGATGCATGTTAGGCTAGCTTCTCTAGAAGATAGAGCCTGGGGCAAAAATGAAAAATGAGATGTTTCATTTGGAAGATGCAAATCCATGACAGCAAAGGTGAGACACAAGGAAGTAGGCAAAAAAAGATGCAAAGTCACACTAAATGGTGTGTTTTCTTGACAGCTATTATTTCACAAACAGCTATGGAGACACCCAGAAGGTCACTGCACAAGAGCTCTCAGTTTGGCACGTGGGACTCAGCTGGATGAGCTGCAAGGACAGACTATCATGAAGCAGTCCATGGAGAGAGGAAGGAGAAGGAATGTATGTGTCTTGCTCCCTCTCAACTCCTATTTTCCACTGGTCAAAGTTTTCCTAGTGGGATTAACTCTTCCGCACTTCAGGAATGTATCACCCAGTCCTGCTGGCAGCCTCTCAAGACACTAGTTCCCACCCCATGCTGGAGAGTGTTTTCATCCAAGTCTGGAGGATGTAAGAGGAGCCAGAAACTGTGGGCATGGGTCTAGGAAGGGCCCATACTCCAGAACTTGTAGGCGTTCTGCCCCAAATGGCAGAACTACATGAGCTCAAGTCAGACAGGGCAGCAGCCTAAGCCAAGTGAGTGGCAGAATGTTCTGGAAGCAGGTGGCATCAAGGGCCTCTGAGAAGGCTCATCGGATTTGTGTTTGATGCACTGCATGATCTTGGACAAGTCACTGAATTTGCCTGAGCCTCAACGTCCTCAACTGTGAAATGGGGCTGATTGTACCTATCCATCTCCCAGATTAGAAATAATATAGGTCCCAGTCGAGTGTGGTGCCTGGCACCTAGCAGGCGCTCAATACAGAGGGGCCATAAGAGTTAGGAGTTCTGACTCAGTTCCAGTGGTATTAGCATAACTGCATTTCCTGAGGGAAGCCCATTGAGTTTTGGTCAGGTGGAGCTCTTGAGCTAAAGTGTGGGGTGCCTTGGCAGCCCTGAAAGGAAGGGTTTTTAAAAAAAGAGACAATGCCACTCAGAAAGGAACTTCACAGTGTCTGTCCATTGTTTTATCCTCACACAAGACTGGCTACATAATTTGAGGGGTTGGTTCACTGATAAATGGACATGTAGAGCCCTTGTTCAGAAATCACTAAGAATTTCAAGATGGTGCCAGCAGAGTATTAAACCAAGCACAGGGCCCTCCTGAGTATGAGGCCGTGTGTGATTGCAAAGGTCACACATCCATAATGCCTGCCCCCCACTTATACGTTGACAGAGTGCCGTATGTGGTGCCAGAGCTTGACAATGTTCCATTCTCCCCAGCAACCTCTCTTCCTACCTGTGCCTGGATTGATGGGGTCTTGGAAACATCCAGGGAGGGAAAGGGATGTTGGAGCTGATTGAAAATACCTCTAGCTGAGCTCGAAGTGGTGGCATGAACAAGTAAATGCATAACACAGTAGTTAAGTGCAAATTTGGAACGTGTATATAGGTATAAAGTTGCTGTTGACATGGTTCTAGTAGTTACAGGAGTGCTGCCATGGTGATTGGCAGGGCCAGCTGTTGTTTTGTTTTCCCCAAAGAATTGTATGGTAATAATAGACCCCTGGAGAGTCCTCCTGGGACAAGGAATGATGTTAAAAATTTGCCGATTAATGAACAGATAGTATAAACTGACTTCATCCTCATTTGTTGTAATTAACAGGACTTTACAGGCTTTTGAGGAGAAGTGGCTAATATGGTATAGAAATGTGGAGAGTTGACTACCTTTGGAGCCTGGGTTTGAATCTGCACTGTGTCACTAAATAGCTGCATCACTTAACTCTCTGAGCCTGTCTCCTTATTTAGAAAATGGGGATGATTACACCAAACTTGGAGGAATATTCAAAATAAAGTATATGAAATGCTTAGCTCAGTTTCTGGAGCATTGTAGATGGATACTACAAGGTTGCTATGATGCCATGATATTAATGAAATCATGGTCATTATAATCATCATAAAGCTTCCATTTATTGGAGGCTTCCACCTATGTGTCCCTATGTTGTGTACATTATCTCATTTAATCTTTGTAACAACCCTATCAGTGAGTCCATTGTTATCCTTGTCTCATGGATCAGGACCCAGAGCTTAAGAGATTTGCCTGAAGTTACACAGTTAGTAAATGACAATGTCAGGATTCAAATTCAGGCAGCCTAACTCCAGAGCCCAGGCTCTTAACCCTTAAACACAGGTTACACATATTTCCTAATTTGCATTTGACAAATGAGGGAGAAAAAAAAGGAAAAAGATAGAGCATTAGGACATGTCAGTCCCTTACTCTGGGATGGGGATTAAGAAAGACATGAAGCCTAAGAGACATGCATATCTGGATTTCAGTTGGCTCTGAAAGATTGGTCTTGATGAAATAGAAAGTATGTTTCCTTTTATAGCAAGGGCAGTGGTAGGGTGGGATGAAGGAGAAGATTGTTTTAATAAGCACGTGTGGGTGGGGGCCGCTCCATGCACCAGCCTTACTCTGTCTCTGAGGTTCAGCCTTCTCTTCCTGAGGCTTTGTGAGACATCTTTAGGATTCCTCTGGAGTGGCAGCAACTCCTACCCTGGTCTGATCCATGGGTCAGAATCAAGGTCAGGATGAGTCAAGGCTGACTCATTGACTACACACTCTAATGGCCCCAGGGCTCTGTGGATGCTGACCTTTGTCCTCCTCCAAACTGAACAAAAACAAATAAGCATACAAGCACAAAGCCGGCCCCTTAGACTTCTTGCTAATCATATTTGGTTCTTTAAGTGTGGCAGGTACCTTCTCTCCCCAGGGCCTTTGCACATGTTACTCTCTCCTCCCGGGCTTCTCTTCGCAGCCCTCATTCTTAGCCCCATTTATTGTTGGAGGAGTCCCTAATCATCCTTCATATCTGCATGTAAATGCCACTTCTTCAGGGAAGCCTTCCCTGATTATCCTCCACTCCAGACTCTAAGTTCCCTGTCAGGTACTCCTACAGCCACCTGTCTGCCTTTTGTATCACTTAATCAGAATTTTAATTAAATGTTTATGAGTATAATGATTTAAGATTTGTCACTATCGAATCCCCAAATGTCTATAACAATGGCGGACTTTGAATTTGTTGAATAAATGAACTAGCAAATAAAACCTCCAAAATCTTACCATCTGCCCAGGGGGAAAAGCTTATGCTTTGCAAGATAAGCCCTTCATAATTTTCCTAGCTTCCTTAATATTGTGGTCCTACTAAGTGTTCAGGAGAAAGTTAACAAAGGATAATTATTATGTAAATGGGTAGTGTGAGAAAGAAGAGCAGAAAGTAAAATTATTAAGAACCTACTACATTTCAGGGCTTATATTTCTCATTGTATCCTCAAAAACCCTGCAATATAGAAGAAATTATTTGCATTTGACAAATGAGGAAACAAAAAAAAAGAAAAAGGCCAGAGCATTAGGACATGTCAGTCCCTTACTCTGGAATTCAGTGTCTTCTTCTATAAAATGGGACTGGGGATGAGTGAGCGAGGCAACCCTTAAGGTCTCTGCCAACTCACTCACTTTCCTATGGAGATTTCATCTGCTATTGTTTATTTGTGTCTATGTGTATGTGTGCATGAAAGCACAAAAAAAATCATCTTGGACAGGATCTATGTCATTAGCATGAGTGCTGGGGCCTCAAGCTCTCAAAGGAGGCACCTTGGATAATTACATTATGGAGTTTGGGCAGGGGTGTGTGTGTACTATGCACTCAGGGAAGGCTGGAATGTCTTGCTCAGCTTTTACTTTATTCCATAGAAAGGATTAGAAAGGGATTAGATGCAAATGCACTTAAGATTTGGCTGATATGAGTTTGTATTCCTGCACTGATGGTTGGGATATTTATTCAACTGATATTGCAAGATGCTTTTCCTAGGTGAGAGCAGGCACTGCAATAAATGATAATGCAATCAGCAGCAGCAAGCAAGATCAGATCATCGTTTGCCCCACCTTCTCTTTGCTGGTTCTTTGGATTTCATCAGTGTTTCTCCCTAAAGCCTTAGAATCACTGCCCCTAAAATGCTAAGGAGAAAATGAAATTTTATTCTAATGCACTGGGCAGTTGAGCCCCTGACATTTGCTAGAATTCCTTTAATTTTGCCCAAAACATCCAACTGGAAAGAAATTGGCGGGGGGCGGGGGTGGAATGTTATGAGCTGGATTTAGCAGGCAGGGACCCACCTTCAAGAATGGGTCTGAGGCCTTTTCTCCTTCCTGGAGTTACTCTTTTACTAGGCATTAGTATTTTCCAGGAGGATCTATCAAATGTTTCAATTCTTTGACTTTTGCAGGTGCAAACGGACTGTTAGATGAGATTGGAAAACTAAAAGCTATTATGCAAGTTGGAGAAATACCAGAAGAACCTTTTAAATGGAAAACAGGGACCAAGAGAGGTTATACAGAGGGGAGTGTGAGAGGAATAAACACAGGAGTGGCTGTGGATCTGTGAGGGGATGAGGGAGACCATTCTAGGAGACACAGTAACAAATATGTAGCTCTCTGTTCTAAGCACATTATGCATGTGAACTCATTAACCCTCACAGTTACACTATGAGTTTGGTACTATTTTTATGTCTATTTTAAACATGAGGAAACTAGGGCCCAGAGAAGTTGTGGACACTGTCCTGAAACCTACATAAGAACCAGTGCTCCGCACTGATTTGTTGTCCCCTTTATTTGATAACAGCAATAATCATTACAACCATGACAACATTAATCACAGTGGCTGCAATTCATTGTTCACTGGTAGCCAGGCTCTGTGCTGAGCCATTATGTCAGGCAATCCTAAAGATGTCTCACAAGGGTGTAAATATTTTTATTCCAAATTGTACAGGTGAGGAAACAGGTGAAAGGAGGTTAATTAGGTTGGCAGAGAAGGCACAACAGAGCCGGCTCTTAATCCAGAACTGCCCCAACCCAAAGTCCATTGGTCATTGTGTGGGGCCCTGTGTATCGTGGCAGGGCCAGCACTTTTTGGGCAACAGCTTACCCAGCCCAGGGCTGATCGTTTTGTTTTTTTCACCTAGGGACACTGGGAAGTGGTCAGCTCTTCCCTTCTTGCTTTTCATGGCTGGGTTTCTTGAGTTATCCTTGACAGCTATGTAATAGGCACACAGACTAATGAACCAGAGGAATAGAGGCGAGGAAGGGGAGGACTTAGAGTTATCAAGGTAGGAAGATAAGGTCTTCACTTTTATTTATAAACTCAAAAAGGGCTGGAATTACACGATACTTATTTGCATACAGCTTTGTGATGTACCCTGTGCGTTCACCCGCTCCATCTTTTTTGATGCCCCTGTAAGGCTGTGAGATGGACTTGATTTATTAGTCTTGGTTTTAGACTGAGGAGCAGGTCCAGGAGGTTCAGGTGACTCATCAGGATCACACAGCCAGAAAATGGCAAAGACTGTTCCTGACTCCAAGTCAGTAGGTGTTGTCAGTCTGTGGTTGTTGGAGAGAACAGTCAGGAGACTCGTGGACTAACACAAAGGCATGGGTAGGAGAGCAAGCAAAGGTCTGGATCTGCCTTGCCATGCCACAGGACAGGTAGCACCACTGGCACCATGGCCCCGGCAGGCCGACAAACCCCAGGATGCTTAAACTGGGATCCAGGAGGCTTATGTGAAATGTCCAAAATAGACCAGTTTATGGAGACAGAGAGTAGATTAGTGGTTGCCTAATGCTGGAGAGGGGCGGGAAGGGGAAAAGGAATGACTGCTAATGAATATGGAGTTTTCTGGGGTCGGGGGTGATGAACTTTCTAAAACTGATCATAGTGATGGTTGCAAAGTTCTATAAATATGCTAAAAACCATCAAAATTGTAGCAGGGAGGGCCAGTGCATGAGGAACACCAGGCTGGGAAGCAGGAGCTATTTCCTGCAGGCTTTCTGGTCCGTAAAGCCTCTGGAAGCAGACACTGTTTACTTCTCACGGAGCAGCAATTGCTGTTTCTCTGCCAGTCTCCCTCACCCTTCTCTCTGTGCTGGCCTGGGACAGTGCTGGAGGGAGAAGCCAGAATGAGAGAACCTCTTGTTGAGGTTCCCAGGCCTGGGTTCCCGGTGGTGACTCCCTTGGGCCTGCACCGCTGCTGGAACGCTGCCAAGCTCTGCAGCCTCCCCTCAGCTTCGGGCCCTGTGATCTGGCATGGCCACCAGCCTTTCCCTTCTGACCCAGGACACATCAAGCCCAGGCTGAAAAGCAAATGCCTGTCCAAAGACTGCTTGCCAAAATAGGAATAGACATAGCCAGTAACAACACATTCTGGGGGCTGCGGCCAGAATTCTGCACATTGTCCTCTGGGGTTCCTGCCTAATGGCTTTTGTACCCCAGCCCAGTCTTTGACATTGCTTTGCATGGACAGGTTCCAAAGGAAATAGATAAACTCTCTGTTTCCCTTGCCATCAGGAAACCACTTCATTCCCTGGAGAGCTCTCTACCTAGGAGGCTCTGTTGGGACCCTGATGGGTGGAAAGAGGAGAATGTCTGATCAACTCTGAGAGCTGGGGGCTGCCAGAAGGGTGGCAGTTTGTCTTCAGGGAAAACAGCCTTGCATGGGCTGTAAAGTGAAACTTATAGCTGGCAGCTTGCTTTCCTGGGAAGATTCTAGGTACAGAGGCTGGGGCTTAATTAGAGACAGAGGCTAAAACTGGCCTCCAGGAGGCGAGACTGAGCAAAGTGGGAAGTAATGGTAAATGCCTCTGCCAACTGCCAATGGCCCATGTATCTGGGGAGAACCAGAGAGGGGGGCTACATGGCAGGGAGGGAGGCAGAGAAAAAACTAAAAAGGGAAGCGTCCCATCCCCTGCTGGTAGGCTAAAACCACAGGGTAACTGTTCTGTATTCACATTTTATTTTAGGATCTTAGAGTGAAAGCTCAATTAATTAGAATGGGGCAAAATGACTAATTTGAATTGCAGAATAACTCAGGACCAGGTGGAAGCCACTTCTCTGTTTCAACCTTTGCCAGAAAAAGGAAAATGTTTGAAAATACCTTAGTCTCCTTCTCCTTGTCAGTGCTGGAGAGGGTTTCCCAGCAGTGTGTCTTGATACTGACATGTCACACAGCCCTTCACAGGCATGCCGCCAGCCTGAGCAGATCAGCACATGATATTGCATTGTGCAATAACTGAATACTTGTGCTGTGACATTGGCGTGGATGATGCTGCGAAGGCAGGGATACAAGGAGTCAAGAAGTAAAATAGTGAGTCTCTTTGCTTTTCTTGAAATATGTGAGGACTTTGCCTTGGAAATATGCAGGGAAGCCCCAAAAGGATGACTTGTAACTCTACCTGCACGGAGACCTAGGCTGGGCTGGGGGAGGTGTGGAGGGCTGACTGGAACCTTGTGCTTTCCGTGGATGCATTTATAGACCATGCATGACAAGTGTGATAACTGGGCATTTTTATAGAAAGGGTGAGACTTGCTTCCACTGCAGCAATGATGGTGTTATTCTTGCTGGCTTGTTTGATGGTGTTTCACATTTCTATATGTTTTTTAGTGTGTCATCCACAGTTTTTGCATTCAAAGCGGTGTTATTCTCAACCAGAAAAAGTTGAGGCCCACAGGTGTTGAAGAGCAAGTAGAATGTGAAATGACCCCAATCTTTGCAGTGGCTATTTGCATAGAAAACTGTGGAGTAGGGCTACCTTGGCAAGCCCTGCTGGCTACACAGTCAGATCTTAGGGCAATGATGCCCTGGTGTCGCTGCCACACTCCTTCCATTATGCCTCAGCAGCAGGGCCTCTCCAGGGCAGGGACAGGGTGGTATCCTGGGCCAGAGTGTGGCCTGGGGGATCCAGTGGTGTAGACAGTCATGGGCCCTGTCCCCACGGAGCACAGGGATGCTTGGCACACTATGTAGATCTCCCCTTTTGATGCTCCCATTAGTTTTGTTTGTTTTGTGGGTCAACTGTTATGGGTTGACTTGCATCCTCCAAAAAGATATGTTGAAGTCCTAATCTCTAATTCCTTAGAATGTGACCTTATTTGGAAATAAAGTCATCACAGATGTAATTAGTTAAAATGAGATCACTGGAGTGGAGTGAGCCCTTAATCCAATATGACTGGTGTCTTTATAAGAATAGGAGAGAGGCCGGCCGTGGTGGCTCATGCCTGTAATCCCAGCACTTTGAGGGGTCGAGGCGGGCAGATCATGAGATCAGTAATTCGAGACCAGACTGACCAACATGGTGAAACCTTGTCTCTACTAAAAATACAAAAATTATTCAGGCATGGTGGCACATGCTGAGGCAGGAGAATCACTTGAATCTGGGAGTCAGAAGTTGCAATGAGCCACAATCCCACCACTTCACTCCAGCCTGGATGAAAGAGCAAGACTCCATCTCAAAAAAAAAAAAAAAAAAAGGTGGGGAGAGAGACACACAGGGGATGGACAGCTCTGTGCAATGAGGAAGCGGAGACTGGAGGGTTATAGCTGCACACAAAGTCTGCCAAGGCTTGACAGCCACTACCGGAAGCTAGGAAGAGGCAAGGAAAAATTCTGCTCCGAGTTCCAGAGGGAGCACAGCCCTGCTCACACCTTGATTCTGGACTTCTAGCCTCCAGAACTGTGAGACAGTAAATGTCTGTTCCTTTAAGCCACCCAGTCTGTGACAGCCCTAGGAGACTAACCTGTACCCTGCCCCCATTTCAGCCTGATCTATATCTTTTCTTTAAAAATGCTAAGATTTGTACCTAGGTTCGCATCTAGGCCTGCAGGCTGGGGGTTATTCTGCCTCCTCCTGACGCTTTGGCATGGCTATGCTCTAGTGTGTATTGTGTTTGTCTTGGAGGGTGCCTCTAGCAAGAAAATCTTAATATTCTCATTTTCAAGCTTGGAGGGAGACAGTTTTCCTTAGTACTAAAACAACAGTTTTGTTCACCCAGGGTTTAAGTGACATTCTCTCACCAGATCCTCTCAACAGCACTTTAACATTGCTGTTTTTCTGACCTTATTTTTACAGACGTTTTAGTGAAAATATTTCTCAACTCCTCAACCCAATTCTCCCCTTTAGGCCACAGGATTCTCCACACAGCCTGGACGCTGCTGAAATGACCAGAGTATACTTTCTCTGCGTGTCAGAGAGACCAACTCACTAGCTGTTTTTATCACTGACACTTTATTTGAAGGTGCGTTTGACATTTAACTCTAGGAGATGTTCCCTAAATCCATTAGGCATTTACTACCTCAGTGGGACTCACAAAGGAGAGAATTCTGGGTCGCAGGCCAGGCTCTGGGACAAACTCCCAAACCCAGGCCAGTCCCCCACACTGACTCACTTCAGGTTCTCTGGAAGTCTCCTGCCCACAGCAGCTGCTCCTTCAAAGAGGGAAAAGCTCTGGACACATGAGCTGAACCAGAAGAGATGGCTGCAGCCCAGGCAGGTCCAGGCTGTGCTCTGGGCTGAAGGGGGGCCATGAGGAGGAATGCTGGGGGCCTCTGAGCTGTTTAATTCTACTTATCCACCCTTCATTTCAAAATGGTGCAAGGCGACTAGGAGTTTGGAAACTAGGTTCTCCTTCCCAGCTAAATGTATGATTTTGTAAAGAAAGAAAACAGTCATAGTTAAGAGCATGGCCTTTGGGGTTTGGGTACCAGCCCTGAACATGACTAGCCATGTGATTCTGGGCAAGTTATATAATTTGTATAAGCTTCAGTCTCCTCATCTGTAGAATGGATGCAGTGGTAGAGGGAGATATTTTTAAACTTACATAGCCAATGTGGAGAATAAAAATTATCATATTTATAAAGCACATAGCACAATGTCTGGTACACAGGTGTAAAGGAAAGCAGGCATTATTTTTCTGGGCAATTCACTGTATATCTCTGGACCTCTCTTTTTCCATCTATAAAATGGGAGCTCATGGCATTTACAGCTCAAATATTATATTCTGTGCCTGCGAGGGAACTTGCAGCCTCTCTGTCTTCTTCATCAACCGTGTATTGTCTCTGCTTCTGTCTTTTACTTTTTCATCATTTTATTTTTAATTGTATTTTTTCCTAATCATGAACACCATTTTTTTAAGTGTAGAAAACACATAGGAAAAGAAATTTAAAATTCTACAATTTCAGAAGCCAGAGAATATTTTCCAACATAGCAGTTTCTCCAAATCCTTTTTTCGCTTTGTAAGTTCCTGTGAACATCTTCCCCGATGCTAATTGCTCGTCAGCAGCATTTTAAATAGTTGTTTGACAACTCCGGAGTCCAAAAGCCTTGAGAATTGTCTGATAAAATGTATCTTATGGATACTAGAATAGTTTCCAGTTTCCCCTTGATACAAAAAACACTGTAAGGAGGGGACTGCGATTCAGGAAGTGACGCTGGAGGCTTGGGCCAGGTGGAAGTGGGGGTTGTGGGAAGTGGCAAGACTGTGGTTGCTTTGAAGGTAGAGCTGGGAGGATGTTTTGGTTGTCAGGATGAGACATGTGAGTGACAGAAAGGAATCAAGGTTGACTCCTGCAGAAGAGAAAGGATATGGATTGGTGAGAAAGTAGCAGAAGGAATCACTGCTAACTCCCTTCTTCTGGCCTGCACAGTCCGCTTTCTTGGTTTCTCATGCTTCTTATATGATTGCTTTAGAGCCACCGTTTGCAAAAACTCACAGCCACCCTAGTGAAATCCTGGAGGTTCTGCATGTGAGCGTGCCCTGGCGTGGTGTTCTTCCTTTGTGGGATATATCTCCCTGATTTAAATCTTTCTGGTTCTGATTCCAAACACACACATCCTTGAGTGGAATCACCAAACTTCTTGAGTTTCCATTTTTTCAACTTTTAAATGAACAATGATACCTCCTTGCAGGACTGTTAAGAGCATTAAGTAAAACTGCCCACAAATTGCCCATCTGTACCGGGCACTTAGTTCAGTATCATGCACCCTAAACTGACACCCGTCCTGCCTGCCAAGAAGTGGCCAAGTTATTTTTAGCCCTGCAAGGAGGAGGTGGTTGAGCACCAAACGTTCAGGAGTCATTCCGGAATTTCAGGATAAGCCCCCAGAGGTAGACAAGGCTCTTGGCAAGGCTTATCCTGATACTGCACCATGCACCGGTGATACACCAAACAGCCAGAGGAGGCTCCTAAAGAAGTGGTTCTCAGTCAGAATTCTGGGGTTCCCACCCTGGTGTGCCCTAAGACCCTTCGCAGGTAAGAAAGCCCATTAGGATCAATGGGTGAAAATAATCTTGTTATAGCTGAGGACATCTACTGATAGAGACATGTCTGCAAAACAGAACATGGACTGAGCCATAGCATTGGGGAGCAACTTTGCATTATGATGGAGGTATAGAATGGTATCCGGCCTGTGCCATAGAAAGATAATATGTTTGCTGGGAGCAATAGAACTGTGCTTTGTAAAAATACAGGAGGGCATAGCTGGGGAGTAAACAATTCCTCTCAAACAGCATCAAAGAGCTGAAGAAGGACAAAGAAGTAGGGTGAATAGAGTGGGCTATTGACTTCTTCCTTTTGGCTTCAATTTCTTCATTTGAACATGGAAAGATTTAAACTTTCCTGGGTAACAGACTCCTAGGGGAATCCTATCAAGCTTCATTCATTCAGTCATTCAACCATCCATTCATTCAACACACATTTTGTTATGCATCTGTGATGTTCCAGACCCATGCTAAATGTTGAGATTCACAGGGAGCAAAGGGAAAACAGCCTACCCTTACCTTGGCTCAACTGACTTCGATTCTCTTATTTAACATTCAGCCCAGGAGGCTCTCCTGACCCATCCCTTCTCTGTGGTTCGATCAGGTCCCTCTGTCCCATGCTGAGTGCACATGCACACCTGCCATCTGTCTGTGCACAGAGTGAATATCACTCCACCTCCAACCAGATGTAGAGGTGTTCTCCATGCTGCACTGCAGTCCGTGGTCTGCTTTATAGCTTGGCTGTGTCAGTAGATGTCCTCGGTTTGAACAAAATCCCCTGCCTTTTGTTGGGCTTTTTCTTCACAGCTGTAATTAAATAATCATGCAATTAGTTTATTCGCTTGATCATTCAGCAAACATTTATTAGTTGTTTAACATTCCTCTCTTCTGATAAATGGTAAATCTTATAAAAGCAGAAATCATGTCTGACCTATTCATTCCTGTGTTCCTGGCATGACGTGTAAGAGCTTATAGAATATAATGATAACAATTGCACTGGACGGGATGTTTGCGCCCCCACTCAAAATTCCTATGCTGAAATCTTAACCCTCAGTGTGAGGAGGGGCCTTTGAGAGGTAATTAGATCATGAGGGTGGAGCCCTCATGAATGGGATTCATGTCCCTATTAAAGGGATCCCATAAAGCTCCCTCACCTTTTCCGTTGTGTGAGGAAACAATGAGATAAGAGTCTGCCCCCAGGAGAGGGCTCTTGCCAGAACCTGACCATGCTGGCACCCTGATCTGCGACTTCCAGCTTCTAGAACTGTGAAAAATAAATATTTTCCTGCCACTTCCCACAACTCCTCTGCTTCCACCTGGCCCAAGCCTCCAGTATCACTTCCTGAATCACAGTCACCCCCTTACAGTCTTATTTGTATCATGGGGAAACTGGAAACTATTCTAGCATCCATAAGATACTTTTATCAGACAATTGTTTATAAGCCACCTAGTCTATGGTACTTGGTTATAGCAGCCTGAAGTAAGCGATATTGACAACAACAATAATAATAACAAGAACAGCTGCTCAACTTAATTAATTCATTCCCAACATCTTCATGGAACACCTGCCTTCTACCACCGAATACCAACCAGGCCTCTCAGAGGCTTCCCAGGTGCCTGGAGAAAATGATGGACAAGGCAAGTGCACAGCTCTGCCTTTGAGCAGCTTGGGTTCTCGTAAGGTGCTTATTGCATGCCAGGTGCTGTCCTAACTCTTTATGCCTTATTTAACGTTTCCTTTTAACATGTGTGCTTTCATTATCACCATATTATGGGTGGAGCAACCGAGGCACAAAGCAGTAAATCCCTTGCTCAAGGCCACACCGCTGGGAGATAGTAGAGCCAGGGTTTGAACCCTGATGTTGTAACTCTAGCTGCCTCTACCACCTGACAGAGAGTGGGTGCTCTATAACTAGTTGCTGGGTGAATGAAGGAATGAAAGTCCCCTTTTTCCAGGTTTGGCATTCAGGAAGGCTACCCCGGCCTTAGCTTGAGATTCAGCCCAGTTCATCAATGCACCATGGTACCCCTCCCGTCTCATTTAAGCAGACCCTCCAGGCTGAGGCTGGCTGGCTGGAGCTCTGACCTGGAGGAGAATGTTCTTCAGCAAATAGCTCCATGGAGAAAGTGAGGCAAACTGCATGATCACCAGAGGCGTGATGATTCCACGAACACCAACTGGGCCTCTCAGGGAGATGCTGGGCCTTCTCTGGGAATGCTGAGGCTGGAATCTGTGAAGCACTTTTGAGAATTCAGCTGTAGCATGAACCTGCTAATTAGGGTTGTGTTTATTTTGTGCTACATAAAGCATATTAGATTAACGGAGCAGGACAGAAGCATTTTGAGGGAATAACTCTTTCTCTCTGGTCCAGGCTTTCTTTAACTTTACTCCTAGGGCCTGAGGACACTGAGGTCCTTTCTTTGCTGGACCAAAGGTGACAGTTTCCTGGCAGAGTGCCCAGAGCTTGACTCTCCTCCATGCTCAGGCAGCCCCTGACCACAGGGACCACTGGGAGGATATGGCTGCCTCTAATCCTCTTATTGCTGTGTACTCATAAACAAACACTCGTGGGCATTTTACCAGACAACAGCCCAGGAGCTGACACCAGCTCATTTTCAGGCATGCATAGCCAACTACAGATGAATTTTTAAATGCTGCTGAAAACTAGAAAAGTATTAAAGGCCCTGCTAGGGCAGAAGGGAAGAAGCCATGGGATGCCATGCCAACTCCAAGGCAAAATCCTCCCCACAACCTAAGGGGCCCTCCTGATTCTCTCTGCCTCCCTGTCCCTTACTTCATTATACCTGGTTGTCTCTGCCCTTGATCCTGTCCCTGGCTGTGTGTTTCAGCCACGCTGCCTGCTTTCCGTTCAGTGACAGCCTCTTCCTGTCCCGGGCTCTATGCAAATGCTATTCCCCCTTTCCCGCCTTCCTCCTTCCTCCGTTCCCATCCTCTAGGCCCCCTCCCCTACTTTACCCTCTCTTTGGAGACCCTAAGCTAAGGCCTCTCATAGAGGACATGAGCTCCCCAGGAACATCAAAACAGCTCAGATTTCAGGAAGGAGGAACAGGAAGATGCACTTTGCCAAGCAAGAGCACAGTAGTGTGTCTCCAGGTACCTCTGGGTACCAAGTGCTCTGCTGGTCTCAGTCCCAAGCTGGCACTCACAGGAGGCAGAGGTGTGGGCCTTGGGAGAGCAGAGGCCACTGCTGGCTGCCATTACCATTTCATTACTCATCTGCTAATTGTGGCAAATGGGGATTTTACAGCTCCCCTGGACCTCACTGTGAGCTGCGGCAGTGCTTTGATGGAGAGGGAATGGAAGGTCAGCCTTTGAATCTTTTAAGGGGGCCCATGTGCCTGCCTGGCTGGTTCATTTCAACCCTACAAGCCTGCAGGTGGGTCCAACAGCCATTTGGTGATGACGCTGGGCATAGTGATATGCCTGGGATCCCAAACACTCCAAGCTGACCCCTGCCTCTCCCCATCAGGAGAGAAGTCTTCCACTTGGGTCATTCATAGTGGGTCACTAGTGGTTACCACTGGATTTAGAAGAGTGATTGAGTCACATGTTACTGCTGGGCAGACCCCCCCAAGAGGAGGGTGAGAGGGCTATGAGGAGACACCAGGCTTCCTCTTGGAAACTGTGGACCCAGAGGCCAGTTCACAAGTCCTAGGTAGCCGTGAGCCCCAGCAGCAGAGAGCCAAGCTTTGAGGAGCACAGGCTCTAGAATCCATGAACAAATCAGAGGTGGCACTCTAAGAGATGCGACATTTAGTTTCTGAGTTATGGGTAAGATGAAATTAGATAATATACGTAAGTGCTCAGCAATAAAGGATCCAGTTGTTGGGGAAGGAGAAGAACATTCTCACACTCTGTGCAGCTCAGTTTCATTCTTGTCTTATGTGTTAGTGAGAATATTTGAGGAGCCCCTTATCCTATCTGCAGCTCTGTAATCATAACCAATCATCATGGCTGACATCAGTGAGCACTTACTGAAGTCCAAGGGCTTCAGTCTTTTGTGTCTGATCTTCACAACCACTCTGCACATAGGCCCTCTGAGATCCATTTTCCAGATGAGGAAGCAGGAATCGAGGGGGGCTAAGTAAGTTGCCCAAAGTCGCTCCAGCAGAGATGCAAGCCCAGGACTGTCCCTCTGCATGGCTTTGGACCAGGGGTCCTCTGGACCCTTCCGTTCTCTTTGGCCACTGTCATTTGATCACTTTCGTGAAGAACCGTAGCCAACTACTATCTCATCCACCCTCTGCTCTGAGAGGCAGAATTTGGCAGGGGCTAAACCTGGGGTTTTGGAGTTTTGGCAGATGGGTTTGGACTCAGCTCCATGGCCTACTCACTGCATGACTTGGACAGTCATTTGCCCTTTTGGGGCCACATTTCTCTGTTTGTAAAGTGAGGATAAGGCCTGCTACATAGAGAGGACACAAGACAGTAATGAGTTCAAGGACCTGCTGGTGCCTGACATAGACCAGATCCCACTCCCCTTCCTCAAGGGCGGCTGTGCCACTTGGAAGCCACCACACAGCCTCCCTCTTCTGCAGAACAAGAGAGGGTGGGGGGCAGGCTGGCAATGAAGCCACAGTGCACCCCCCACAAAGGCATTCCCCGCCCTCCGCTGTCTCCAAGCCCACCACTGAAGGAAGGGTCCACTGCCTCATTGTTTTTGACAGAGAGGAGTGGTCCAGGGAGCACCTGCTTCTGTGATTACAGGAGTGTGGCCTCCAGAGGTTTCTAATTTTTGGTGATTAACAGCTTAGAGGATGCAGCCCCGCACCTTCAAGAGGCTCACAGAGTCAGCAATAAGGGGCCAGCAGCAGTGACCCCACCTTCTTCCTCCTCGCCAGCTGGGGGGATCCAGAGTGCCCCGGCCCCCACCGGAGCCCATGAGGCCCTCCTCAGCCTCCTCACCACTGGAGTGCCACTGGGGTGTGTGTCCAGCCTTCAGACAGTCACTCTCACCCCCACTGGCACCTTGTGGCCAGCATTTGAAGTGTTGGACATGCCTTTCTTCACTGTGATACAATTTTCCTGCATAAGAGAAAAACCATGACACTTCTGAGTAAGGGGATTGCTGTTATTCTGTAGAAGAGAACAAGCTCTGTCCAAGCTGTTATTTCATGTCTGTGCTTAAGAAGTGTCACTGCAATTCCTCAGTGTCAACAGAATCCTGATGGCATGCCTGCCTGGAGCTCAGCGTCCTCCACGTACCAGCACCAACCTATCTCTGGGGTCTTGCCTGCAGTTATTATTATTGGGAATAATGATGGCTGTTGACTCAAATAATCATATCATCCACAGTTGAGGGCTCATGAGGCATGAGGCTATCTCCTAAGCACTCGACTCATTATCTCACTGGGTTCTCACTGGAGAATTCATCCAGAAGAAGTAGGTGTTAGGTCCCATTTTGCAGTGAGAAATCTGAAGCCAGGAAAGGATGTGTCGCTTGTCCCCAGGCTCCGAGATGCCAAAGCTGAAGCTTGCGCTGCTCTGTTGGCCATCGCTGCCAAGGCCTCATCTCCACTCCGTTCTCTGGTGAAAACCCCTCCTGCCCGGTTCTCCTGTGTGTGTTCCACGTGTCTTCCCCCACACTTGTCAGGCTGTTCCCTTGACCAGGGAGGCCTTGGGGAGCAGCATGGTGAAATGGACAGGGCACAGGCTCTGGAGTCAGGCACACACACATCCCTCCTGTTCCACTTCCCAGCTCCAAAACCATTTAAGTTTTCTGGGCCTCAGTTTCCCTACCTAGAAAATGTGTGGATGTCATGTCCTCATTGATTTCATGAGACAACTTATGCAGAACATCTGGGTGGTGGCACCGGCTCACCTGTCCAAGTTCTGCCTGAAGTTGAAGGCCCAGCTCTGCTTCCTCTAGAGCAAGGTCTTCTCTAACTCACTCAGTCTGGTGACATTTCTTCTTCTTCCGAGCCCCTCTTCTTCCTGCTCCTCCAGGAAGACCATGCTACCACTTGTGTCCCATGACTCAAGTGCCATGAGGACAAGGGCCCCACATTGACTTAATGCCATTACTTGCACATTGCAAGAGCATGATCAAGGTTTTCAAAGCACTTGCTCTCCAGAGCTCGTCACCATCTGCATCCCACCTATATCCCACCTTCTTCTCCAGCATCCTCACTCTCTATGTCCCAGTGTCTTCACTTTTCACCTCCCGTCACCCACTCTGAGCCTCCTGTATCTGACTCCCTGTGTCCCAGACACTGAGGTTCTCTCTTACCTCCTGGTCTCTCTGTTTATAATGTCTTCCTTCACTTCTTTCCCTGGGTAACTTCTGGTCCTCCTTTAAGATGTAGCCCAGGTGTTTTCTCCTCCTCCAGGAAGTCTTCCAGATACCCTAGGCTATTTAGATACTCCTCCTCTCTGTTCCCACAGCCTCTAGCCTGACTTCTCTCTTAGTACTTATTAATCTGTATCTGTACTGTTTGTTCACCTCCCTATCTCCCCTACTGGAATATGATCCCCTGAGGGCAGGGACCCTGCTGTTGTCATCTCTGGAGCCCTGGCATTTGGCATGGTGGCTACCACAAACCAGTATTTGTTGAGTAGATAGATAGATAACTGGAGGAATGAGCACCTGGCTGAAAAATTCCACACATCTGCCACTTGGAGTGTCTGCCGACTGGGTTATGCAATGTCTGTGTGAGTGATGTCACTCAGCCACCTTTACCTTTGTGTCCAAGAGACTGTGCCAGGTTGTAAGGGAATGGGACACAGTGATACAGAGCTGTGTGTAAATCTGCATGTGCATTTCGTGCCTCCAATTCAAACCTTGTTCATTAGCACAGCAATTAATGCGGAACCTAATGACAGATGGCCCGTCTCTGCACCTGAACCCCTGGCTCCATGGCAGCCTTGGAGCGCGGCAGGCATGTCTGGCATGGTTGATGTTTTCATTGATCTAGTGAGTTCGGCTCCCAGGGCTGCCGGCTACGGAGACACTGAGCTGACGTCAGTGCTGGCATTGGTTGGGGGCTGGGCCTAAAAGGGCCAGGCTTGTAACAGACTCTTGCGAAGCTTGCAGAAGTTTGGAAACTTTTTTGTTTTTATTATTTTTTTTAAGATCTTAATTTCACATTGAGAAGTCCTAGCCCCCACTCTCAAATTTTCTTAAGCTCTAAGGACTTCCCTAGGAGATGATGTCTCTTTCCTGTTAATTCTTTAGAAGCTTCTGGGCTTTCTACAATTCTTATTTGCTAACTCGTTAGAAGCTTCTGGGCTTTCTACAATTCTTATTTAGGATTGTGATATCCAAGCCCTTTGGTTTCAGCTAACAGACACTTACAGCTTAGTGTTTAGACACTTACAGACACTTACAGCTTAGTGTTTTAGAGTGGTATAAGATCAGTGTTGTGTAAACATAGTTAAATTTAAGCAAGTTTGGAGATGTGGGGTTTTTTCTTCCCTTTAATCTCTGGTTTGAATTGGCTCCCTGGTCATTACCCTGTGAATGGCATTTGTTTCTCCATAAAAGAAATATCAAATTGGTGTTCAAATTGTTGTCTGGGTAATAAATTCAAGCTAAAGTGCAGTGTTTTAAGGTACAGTGGATTTCACAGAACTGGAGTTCATTAGAGAGAGAAAGGATCTTTCTGCCCAACCTGCATCATTGTCAGATGGGGAAACTGAACCCTAGAGAGCTGCATTGATTTGCCTAAGGATACACAGCAAGCAGGTGGCAGAGCTGAAACCATGCACTGGTCTCCAGTGGGCTCTTTCCTACATCATGTTTCAGATCATCAGAAATGCTCAGGCTTTGCCATGTGCTAACTACAAAACACTCTAGCATGAATTCCTTAAGTGGTGTTGGATATGCTTCCTTCAGCCTGCCACCAAACTTGGTCTGAGTGAAACAGAAGAGGGGGTGCAGGCCGAGGAAGTGAGGCCTACAGTCTGTCATTAGTGACGTGGAAACCACACATCTTGTTTAGAAAGGTGTTGACAAGTTTGGGTGCCCAAGGAGCCATGCAGGGGAAGGAGGTTAGAAGGTTGAGGAGTCCCTGAGGTAGGAGACAGCTTCAATGAGGACCTGCCCGTCTTTGCAAATTGGGCACTTCTCTCAGTGAGGGTGTTGCAGGCAAAACTGCTGGGATGGTCTTGTTCCCACAGAAGTGGTTGGAGAAATACTCATCACGCCATGTAACAGTGCCCTCATTCTGCATTTTCTTATCTAGGAGACAAAAAAATGTCTCCTGGAGATAACCTTTCTGCTCTCCCTTCCTTTTAAGAAGTCTCAGGTATTTATCTGATGACTTGCTGAGATCGCTAGTTCAGAAAAGCCGGTCTTCAGGCTTATGGGCCACTTGGCAAGTATCTTAGGGTTGAGGTCCAGGTCTCGGGGATAGGTCCCACCACTCCTGATAATGTTTCCCACCTTGCTGTCAGGAGATGCAAAGGTTGGGGTGGGCCCTGGCAAATGCTGCCCCAGAAGAAGGGCTCCTTCTCTCAGCATCATGCTAAGAGTGTCCAGACATGACCCTATTGCCACAGTATCACCAAGGCAGACCTGTCCTTTCTGCCTTGTCTTTTTAATAAAGTCACCCCAGGGCCATTATAGCTACTCCTGGTTCCTGATTCATTGTGTTCTTTAATCAACACATAACTCTTTGAATACATAACTCTTGGAATGAGCAGAACACAACTTCATTTTTGTCTCTCAGTGTTTTTCTTCTGCCCTGCAGTGAAAACTCAGAGGCCCCACAATGTTTTTGCCTTCTGTTAGGTAATATCTTACATAACTTGAAGTCACAAAACAGTCTCAGTTATGTAATTGGAATTCCCAGTTCTATGTTAATTCCAACTCTGCATTTGAATTGGAGATCAGTCTTCTCCCATTCTCTTTCTAAAGTCAGCCTCAGAGCCAGCCTTTTCTCAGGAGGATGAGTATGATTAACCTCTTCTCTCGTTCTCTGTTCTTCCTTCATCCTGTTTACTGACTGGATGCTCCAGGACAGGATGAAGAAGAAGGGGAAAGGGGAAGGACAGTTCTTACTTGCCTGGTGAGCTTGCACTTGCTGGGAGATCCTTAAAACCCACTCTGCAGTAGAGGTCTTTCCTGCTTTCTCAGAGTCCCCAGGGTGGCTGGGGATGTTCTCCAGCAGTTCCCCGACCTGGCTGATTGCACCTGATCCTGAGGCCACCACTGGCTTGGCCACCCCTGAGGAAATCTGAAGTTCATTCCAGCTTTCTGCTGAGGTCCATTACTTCCCTGTGCCAACTCTTTCTCTTATACAACGTTCACATCTGGAAAATACCATTTTTGTACCCACAAACCCTGGGAGTAAGGTAGTGGGAACTCTTCTTCCCCAGCTTTCCTTCTCAGGCCAACATTCCTGTGGAAGTCCCAGGTCTCGGGGGTTCATGGCTCCTTGGCCGCTGCTAGGGAGGAAACATTGGTTTACTTCTCTGTGCTATGGCATCTTTCTCCACCTCCTCCCACCATCTCTATTGTTTATCTCTCTTGATATGGTTTGGCTCTGTGTCCCCACCCCAAGCTCGAATTGTAGCTCCCATAATTCCCACGTGTTGTGGGAGGGACCCTGTGGGAGATGATTCAATTGCGAGGGAAGTTTCCCCCATACTGCTCTCGTAGTAATGAATAAGTCTCATGAGATCTGATGGTTTTATAAGGGGTTTCCCCTTTTGCTTGGGTCTCATTCTCTCTAGTCTGCTGCCATGTAGGATGTACCTTTTGCTGTCCACCATGATTGCGAGGCCTCCCCAGCCATGTGGAATTGTGAGTCCATTAAACCTCTTTTTCTTTATAGATTACCCAGTGTTAGGTGTGTCTTTATCAGCACTGTGAAAATGGACTAATATATCTCTCTTTCTCTCTCTCCATCTCCCAGCTGATAGTCACACTCCCTTGCCTTTAATTTTCCCAGGTCTGTATCAGGCACCAGCCCAATGAGCTTCAACTTTCCCTTGGACAAACATCAGGCTCTCAGCCCATTGAAACAGCTTTCCTTAGGCTCAACATGATAGCACTACGCCCCCTACACCCTTGTCCACCCAGCAGCTCTCTCCACATCCAGCACTCTCTTGAATTTATCAGACATCAACTGTGAACTTCTGCATCTCGGTGTCTCACAACATTTTGCAAAGTATATGATGTCCTTTTATTGGTTTCAGGGTCTTGTCTAGAATGCACTCTGATCTAGGCTTCTGATTTGCATCTGGGGTGGTCCCTTCTGACTGGTCGAGCCCACCTCCCACCAGCACACTTCCAGAGGGGAATTCTGCAGATCCCCTGGCCACTTCCCTATGGGGTTGAGGTTGCAGCCAAGTCACAAGGAGATAGCTCCCTGCCGTGACGCACACACACTCCATCCTGGAAATCAGGCTGCAATTGTTTCTCTCATTATACCTATTTTAAAAGTGACCACATAACTGGAAGTAAATCACTCCCCAGCAATTGCATAGCATTTCACAGGTTTAAATAAAATATTGGTTGGCTGATTATTTGTTATTTTCATCCCCTATTCCTTCCTGTCTCCGTTGTTAAACACAATTGTTGGCATAAAAGAGGTTTTTAATGCCCATTTTTAGACTGTATTCTAGCCTGGGCAATAAAACAAGAATCCCATTCTCTCTCCCTCTTTCTTTCTCTCTTTCATTCTTTTTTTTCTTTCTTTTTCTGTTTCTTTCTTTCTCCTTTTCTCTCTTTTTCTAAAATCTCTTCCTCTTTCTTTCTCTTTCATTTTTCTTTCTTTAGATGTTTCTTTCTCCTTTTCTCTCTTTTTCTAAAATCTCTTCCTCTTTCTCTCTTTCATTCTTTTATTCTAAAAAAAAATAATAATAAAAATAATGTCTAAGAATGTAAAAGGGTCTCAAGACCATGAAACTGAAGTACCACTGCAAGCCCGGCACATAGTAAGCATTATTAGTAAACCATATAGTAAACATCACTGAATGACAGCATAGAGCTTGGCTTAGGATAACTGCTCAATAAATGATGTTGCTTTTGCTGCTGGTGTGGTGATATGTGGATGGGAGTAATGAAAATCATGGTAGGAAGTATGATGATAGCCTTCAACATGACTGGAGTAAATAACAGTAATTTTCAGATGCAAATCTTACCTTGCTTTAGGCTGCAGATGTGAGTTAGACCGGAATGTAACAAAATTATGTCCAGTGTTTCAACTCTCATCCTCTTGGCTTACTCCTTTTGTAATGGCGATGCTCATTCTCTTCTCATCTGAAGCATTTTGGATGGAGTTTGGGACTGAAAAATTCAAAAATGTTATGTGTGGTATCAGACTGAAGGATTTAGAAGTCAGAAACTTTGGGTTTTACAAATTAAGGAGCTAGGACATGTACTAAGTATTTACAGTGAAAATTGGATGTGAGAACAGGCCTCTGAAGCTTCTCATTGGATGCGGTGGTAGAGGTTCCCATGTCCCCAGCCCTTCTCTCAATTTCTCCATCCTCCTGTATGTCTAATCCAGCTTGATCTTTTTTTTTTTTTTTTTTTTTAGACATTGTCTCACTCTGTTACCCAGGCTGAAGTGCAGTGGTGCAATCTCAGCTCATTGCAATCTCTACCACCTGGGTTCAAGCAGTTCCCCTGCCTCGGCCTCTTGAGTAGCTAGGATGATAAGCACCTGTCACCACACCTGGCTAATTTTTGTATTTTTAGTAGAGACAAGGTTTCACCATGTTGGCCAGGCTGGTCTTGAACTCCTGACCTCATGATCCACCCTCCTTGGCCTCCCAAAGTGCTGGGATTCCAGGCGTGAACCACCACCCCTGGCCCAGCTTGATCATTTTATTTGGATATGCTGATAATGGCTGTCCAGAAAGAAAAACAAACTTTGGTTTCTGGGTATTTGCTGATTTCCATGGGGTAAATACTGCTACCATAGAAAGTTTAATGTTACTAATGTAATATTGCTGAATTCCAAGTTGGGACGGGAAGAACATACTATAATTGGCTCTCACACTCTGGTTTAAGCTGTTTCCCAGCACACCTGTTTCTGGCCCTCTATTTTGATAGCACCAAGTTAAAATATCTGATTTGCTCTCCTATGTCTTTAATAGCTGGCTCACCCTCTCCTCAATTTTGTTATCTAATACTCCCAGCTAGTCAATATCCCCAGGTCCCAGGATTATTTCCTGCTACTTCTGCCTTCATGCTTTAGCTAACGGTATCAGCTCTGGGTCCTAATATGCCTTACTTCATGCTTCTGTTTTCCTCATTTGCTATCCAATTCTTTATGGAAAAACTAAAGTGCTTCTTCCTCCCTAGTCTTCTCTGAACATGCAAAGATATCACTCATGGATCTCTTCTAAAATGATAGGACATATTGAGGAATAGTATGTAATCTCAGAAACGGTAACATTATTATTACCCAAAATGTGTTAGTATTGAGAGGGGAGACCCCCTTCTCCTCCTCCCACTTCCTGGCCTCCACCTCCTCCTCCCCTCTGCGTGGGAAGGAGGGTGAAAAAAAAAAAAAGAAATAAAATACTAAAGAGTTGGGAAGATGACTCCCTTTTGGGTTCCCAGTGTCTCTACCAATGCCATCTATAAGCCTTGGAAGAGTTGCAAATGAATGTTATCACTACCGGCGGGAGCCTGGCACTGAGTCACGTCCCCCACATTTGCACGACTCAGGCTCCCTCCTGGAAACACCTCTGCCGACTAATAATTTACTGCCTTTATCTTGTATCTGTAAGCCCCCTCCCCTGCCTGCCCCTGCCCATGCTGCAAATGAATTAGCAAATCAATGCAGCCAAAAGACTGTAAGGTCGGACATTCAGCCAGCAGACAATGACATAGTTTCACCTCGCTTTAGTGTTGTAAGCCTATAAAAGAGGAACGAAGCTGCTTCTCGGGGAGTTCAGTGAATGAGGATGTAGCCCCCTGAAGCTCCTGGCCAAATAAAAAGCCACTTCTTTCTTCAGTTTGGTGTTTGAGAGGTTTGTTTCTTGCTGCTCCTGCTTCAGTATGGTGTTGTTGGTGTTACTGAAATAGCTTAGGACCACATAGGGAACATTGCATCCCTAACCCTGCCATTAATGTACTAAGTTGTCATAAGAAAATCACCTAAGCCTGGGTGCGGTGGCTCACACCTATAATTCCAGCACTTTGGGAGGCTGAGATGGGCTTATCTTTTGACAGGAATTTGAGATCAGCCTGAGCAACATGACAAAACCTTGTTTATCTCTACAAAAATAAGCCAGGTGTGATGGTATGCACCTACCTGTAGTCCTAGCTACTCGGGAAGCTGAGGTGGGAGGATCACTTGAGCCCAGGAGGTCAAGGCTGCAGTGAGCCATGATGCTGCCACTGCACTCCAGCTTAGGTGAGCATGAGGAGAAAGAAAGGGAGAAAGAGAGAAAAAGAGAGAAAGAAAGAGTGTGGGGGGGAGAGGGAGAGGGAGAGAGGTAGAGAGGGAGAGAGAGGGAAGGAGGGAGGGAGGGAGGGAGGGAGGGAGGAAGGAAGGAAAGAAGGAGGGCAGACCTAGATATTCTGAGCCTTGGTTTGCTCATTTGTAAAATGAAGGTAATGGAATACAGGATTTCAAAGAACACTATTTACAGTTATTAAATTCAATTATTCTGTAAAAAAAAAAAAAAAAAAAGGACTTTTTATAAACCTCAAAAATCGCAGGACCTACTCCTATTCTTAAAATTCAATATCATTTTTATTTTGAAACAAGTCAGCTTCACCATGTTTTAGTTTATAATTACCCTTTCCTAATATTTCATATTTAAAGTAATCCTGTTCACCATCAGCTTTCATCACAGTTTCTCTGTAAAATCAACTTTTTACCTTCCTGACAGATAAAACAACATATAAGTGCTTTTGATGAGTGGTTCAAATGAAAACTAAAGTAATACTTTTTAACTAACTGTGAAAAGTGATCATGTCAAAGAATTAAGAGCACGCAAAATGGTACCTAGGCAGAAAACTCCTTAGAAGGAAAGTTTGAGATTCTTAAATATTTTTAACTTGCTTCTGATGAAGTATTTTCTATATGGCCGTATCTTCAGGGTCTAAAAGGAGCCATTAGAAAAAAACTGATTTTAGGCCAGGCGTGGTGACTCATGCCTGTAATCCCAGCACTTTGGGAGGCTAAGGCAGGCAGATCATCTGAAGTCAGGAGTTTGAGATCAGCCTGGCCAACATGGTGCAATCCCATCTCTACTAAAAATACAAAAATTAGTCGGGCGTGGTGGAGCACACCTGTAATCCCACCTATTTGGGAAGCTGAGGCAGGAGAATTGCTTGAACCCAGAAGGAAGGGGTTGTAGTGAACCAAGATTGTACCACTGCACTCCAGCCTGGGTGACAGAGCAAGATTCCATCTCAAAAAAAAAAAAAAAGAAAGAAAAGAAAGAAAGAAAGAAAAGAAAAAAACTGATTTGAGAAAAAAAATTGTTCACATGCAGCTTCATGGGAATTAGAAAATATATGGCAAGATTAAGTTTTATATTTACTAAGAAAGCCAAACTATATTCCTAAACAAAATGAAACTAACTCATAATTAGTCCCACAATCATTTCCTTTATATCTTTCTGAAGATTTCAAAGTTTTTTTTTTCTTTTTTTGCAGAGATGACATCTTGCTATGTTGGCCAGGCTGGTCTCCAACTGCTGGGCTCAAGCAATATGCCTGCTTGGGTCTCCCAGAGTGCTGGGATTACAGGTGTGAATCGCCATGCCCAGCCCCAAAGTTTTCTTTTTTATCCCTAAACTTAAGTCAAGTTCCAATCTTTTCAGAATCTTACGCATATTTGTCTTTGCCCACATTAACTCAGTGTGTGATGAGGTAATTGCAAGGCAAGGAGCTGTGTGTAATCCCTTTTGCATGGTTTAACTTGGCATTCTAAAATTCACAGTTTCACCAATGGGGACAAGCAGAATGGCTCAAGCTGATATGATGTGAAAATTTGCAGCTCTTTTCTCAGCATGCTAGGTAGTAAAAGCAAGGAACTGCAGGTTGTAAGTGAATTTAGAGGTCATCTATTTTCTTGCAACTTACAATGTAGTAGTTGAGGACCAGCAGCAGCTGCAGCATCAGCTTGTTTGAAATGAGCTCAGGTCTCATCTCAAAACTGCTGAATCAGACTCTGTATTTTTACAAGATCTCCCAAGTGATTTGCTTACCTCCAATATACCATCTCCAACTAAGTAGTAATGCTGCCTACACGAGCGTGTTCAGTCACAGCAATGCCCTACTTCATAATGCAACTCATTCCAATTCCTTCTTCCTTCAAAGCATCCTAACTACTACTTAAGACTCATTTGAAAACATTGCCTTAGCAACTTACCTTGCTCAAATGAATCATTCAGTGTCCAAATTTATTAGTCCAGAATTTGTACCCAAGTGCAGTCTGAACCTCTCCATCCTTATTGTTCAGTCTTGTTTCTATGGTGCCTGTACGCCAACAAAATTGCTCTCCCTTTGTTTCACAACAACCCTAATAGTCACTTCTGCCAGTAACCTGGTCCACAACATTGTTCCTCTCTGGAACTCTCTTTTCTTCTCTCTCTACTTGTATAGATTCTATCCACCCAAAAACCCTCACCTCTTGTGATTTGCCAGACACTATAACAGGCTTTCCCTATTTTCATTGGTTTTATTATTATTTAAGCATGGTAAGGCCAACATATCAAGAGATGATTGCCATTGAAAATATGGTTTGTAAATTGCAATTCCCAAGAAAGGGGGGCATGCTGTGCTATGACTATGTATGGAGAAGCACCAGGGTCAGTTAGGAGGCAGAGGGAGAGGGGAACCCAAAGGCAAGAGCCTTTAATGTGGTTTTCATGGGGAGGAACAGGGAAGGAGTAAGCAGGCTTAGGATTGGCTAGCATGAATGATTTTAGCTGGCTCTGGGGCACAGAGGCTGTCCCTAGTTATCTGATACCTGGCCCTGGGGTAATGTGGAGAGCGGCCTGGAGTATGAGAATCCAGTAAGAAAGGTAGCTGAAAGTCTGAGCTCTGGATTGGTTGGTTTGCATTTGAAAGCCATGCTCAGGCCAAGTTATTTACCGTATCTAGAAATTGGCTAGCACTGGGAGGGGAGTCCTTCTGGGGTTAGCAAGTTTCCAGATATCAAAGTATCAGAACTTGGAAAATAAAAGACATGGTTAATACAATCCCTAAGAATCTCAGGAGTACTTTTGTCTGTCTGTAGAAGGAACATTTGTCTTTGTACTTTCCATAGGAGACAAGGAGAGGAAAATGTGACAATTCAATCATCCTGCAGAAGTACTTCCAGCTTCCACTCTCAACAATAACAGTGAACGAGGGCATCTTGGGCATGAAGGAAGATTAATGGGAGAAGCCAAAGCAATGGTAAAAAAAAAGTCCTTCTTCAAGCATTTCTTCTCCGACCCACACCCCAATCTCTCTTTTTCTCCTATAGTAAAGCTAGAGATGCTCTCTAGATATTGTACCCAGGCTTTAATTCATCAACCAAAATGTTGACTGATGACAAAACTGGTAGTCTCCTGCTGGACAGTCACATAGATGGCTCTGATTTCAGCAAACAGGGCATCTCCTCTAGGGTTTCAACTGCCATGCCAGATTCCTGATTTCTCAGGGAGAAAAGGCAGTGTCTTAGCAGACTGATGCGTGTCCTTTGAAAAAGCTTGACAAGCATTCCTGGTTTGTGGTGGAGCATGGGTATGTGTGCGACCATACAAAGGTACAGACACACACACACACATACACATAAACACACACAGAGTCATGCACAAACATGCATACACGCTCAGAACAGCAGATGACAGATACACTGACTTATATCCCAGTCAGGACATGCCTGAACCAAATGAAATTGTTCCTTCTTTTCCTTTCAGTCCAACTAAAGTCTCACATTGCTACAGAAAGTACCCAGCTGATGGCAATGCGATTAATGCAGGCCAATTGCTGCACGACTGCAGTCAGAAAAATCTATTTTGTCTCTACGTTTAAGTTCTGGGAGGACTCTTGGAGGAAACACTTGTGAGATCTTTTTCGCTAACTGGACGTAGGACACTGTAATATTAGGAAATGTGGTAAGGATTTCTTTAAGTGCTTGTTCACCTAAGGATCATAGATAAAATCTTAGACAACTCAAAAAGGACAAAGGCATAAATTATTCAAAACAGCAAATAATTCAGAATCAATTCTTATAATGCAAAATTACTGTTCAAAAGTGACTTCTTGTTTCTGTGGTCCTTAACTGCCCATTCACACGCACTAATGAGCTGCCAGGAAGGTAGCTGAAAGCGCTGTGATTCTGGAAGGGCTTGCTCACTGTAGGTGATACAACAGGGCACTGGTCATTTCTCTGAGAGATCCCCAGGTGTCACTATCCAGAGGTCCTTTCTCTTGGCACAGCAGGTTCTCAAATGTCTAACATGGGGAGGAGAGTGGTAGGTATAGACCTAGTTGATAAAGTTCTGGGATACACGTGGGGAGGAGGAGCTAAAGAGTCGCACCGTTCAACATGTACTAGTTTTGCTGTTTCCTGCTTTGAGGATTTTCTTTTTCCACTCCAATCAACCATCATCTGGTCCTCCACTCCAGCTCTTTTTTTTTTTAAGACTCTGTCACCAGGCTGGAGTGCAGTGGCGTGATCTCGGTTCACTGCAACCTCTGCCTCCCAGGTTCAAGTGATTCTCCTGCCTCAGCCTCCTGAGTACCTGGGACTACAGGCATGCACCACCAAGCTCAGCTAATTTTTGTATTTTTAGTAGAGACGGGGTTTCACCATGTTGGCTAGGATGATCTCGATCTCTTGACCTCATGATCTGCCCACCTCAGCCTCCCAAAGTGCTGGGATTACAGGCTTGAACCACCACGCCCAACCCACTCCAGTTATTTTAACAGTGAGCCGGGTGGGCTGCCTGACTGCATGGGTTAGGGGAGGGCATCCAAAGTTTTAACTATTTCTTGAGCAGAATTTCAGTCAATCCCATTTCCAGTAATACCTGCACACATGCCTCCAGATGTATCTGGTGTTCCTCGTCTGTGGGAGTTCTGTGGTAAGAATCAGTTTACTTCTTAGTTTTCTCCTATTATAAGCACTGATATTTCAAATTTTTCTGATTGATTAAGACAATTACCACTGATGCATCTGCTTACCCAATTGTTAAGCTTTGTTTCCTTCCTTGAATGCTGTCATTACTTCTCTAGGTTCTTAGATTCTTATGCTCTCTTTGGAAGGGGTGAGAGGGGAACCTGTCAAAGAAGGATGAGTTAGTCACACTTCTCCGATCATGACACATCAACAGTATTGGCCTAAGAAAGGGCCACCTCTTGTTTATTTGTTTATATGTCTATTTGTCCTCTTTTATCCTTTTTCCACTCTCAGACTTTTCTTTTCCAAATACAATGTTTAATGCACATGGTTTTGTTTGAGTTCTTAAAAATGTGTATTTTTTGTTTTGTGCATATAAATGTGAACATACACATGGTATGTACCACATTTTATTTATCCAGTTCTATCCAAGATCATGTCCTTTGCAGAGACATGGATGGAGCTGGAAGCCATTATCCTCAGCGAACTGATACATGAACAGAAACCACATGTTCTCATTTATAAGTGGTAGCTTAATGAAGAGAACACCTGGACACATGGTGAGGTGTCAGGGCAGGATAGGGAGGCAGCATCAGGAAGAACAGCTAATGACTGCTGGGCTTAATACACAGGTGATGAGTTGATCTGTGCAGCAAACCACCATGATACATGTTTATCTATGTAACAAACCAGCACATCCCACACAAGTACCCCAGAACTTAAAATGTATGTTGATAAATTTTAAAAAGGAAAAAAAAAGTTACATACTATTCCGCTGTATGGAATACTTGACAATTTATTAAAACAGCATTCTTTTTTAAAAAATCAAATCTCCTCTTTCACCTAAGATTTCAAGTAGGCTGACGGTTAAAGAATAGCCACAGAGATGTCTCAACCAAAAGTCAAATAGTACAAAGCTTTGGGTTGTTTCCAGTCACTAACCACTTTCGCAGTTCATTTTCTCAGTCTGCATTCTCAGCCACGGTTCTGGTACCATCTTAGGTGAATCCTTGTATTCTTCTGGGAAATTTATCTTTAAATGCCATGAAGAATCTTTCATCCACGAAACACAAAACACTCGTAGACATTATCTCATTCTCTCTTCAGAACGTCTGTGGAAAGAATCAATAAATAATAAACTGATGCTGTACAAGAAACTGAGGCTCAGAGAGGAAATTGGCTAATTAAAGACTATTCCACAGGTGTTAACAGAGAAGAATCTGGTGCCACTTTTTGTGGAAACTCCTTTTCCCATTCCACTTACAAAAAAAGGAAGGGAAAATGAATATATAAATAAATTTAAGCATATTTCTGATATTGTTTCATAATTTATACTAGTTTAATCTAGTATCAATAAAACCTAGTATCAATCAAAAAGATGAGCTTGAATTAACGCTAAAGCTGCTTTTTCCTTCTAAGTTAAAAGGAGATATTACTTTGTTGTTTTAATTGATACTTGGAAAACCGAAATGGAATGAGAAGTTCAAATGAATAAAAAAAAAACCAATAGCACAGAGCAAAATTTTTGTTGTATTTCTGGCACCCTAGATTATTTCTTGGCATATGAAAACTTTATCTACCAATGATGAACTAGAAGAGGACCAGCTGAAAACGGCACAGAAATTTATATTCCAAAAGAAAAGAAAACATAAACTAAAAATAATCATCTTCCCATTTCTAGAAAATTTTTATTGAAATTTACATTTACATCAGGGCTGGAAGGAAATCTGTTTGCATTGAATAGGAGGAAAATATTTATACTTTTGGTTTACTCTAAACCAAATCAAGATAAAATTAATCAGAAATCAAATTGAATTATATGTGTGGTGAGGACCTCAGTTTAAGTCTGAGCTGTGTATTCATCTTAAGAATCACTCATTCCTATACCATGCTAGTGGATTAAAAAAATAATAATAATAATAATTTTTAAAAAGAGTCACTCATTCCTTGGCATAGCTGCAGAACTGTTGGCCCAAGAATCCCAAGAGTCTATTTGGAGACAAGCCTGTGGATCTCTATTCTTGGAGGAGGGACCTCCTTACCCTAAAGGAAGACTAATATGAAGTGCTCCCAATTGTCTAGAATAATGGGACAGATGTGAGAGGATGGACTCTTTCTCCAGTGCAGGGTCAGGCGCTAAAACCAGAGGTGGAACAAGGCCGTGATGGCTGGAGGCAGAACCACTGTCTGATATGGAAGTGACAAGTCATCAAGAGAGTACACTCACTTCTCTGTGTTTTTGGTGCCCATCACAATGAAAAATTCAAGATTTTAATACAGGTGCAAAGCAAATGGAACTCATTTATAATTTACAATTACATGGTTCATATTATGCATTGTCACATTTCCAATAGAGGCATTTTGTTTGCCCTCTAGGACAAGGGTACGCAAGCTCTTCATATAAAGAATTTCATAGTAAATATCTAAGCTTGCATGTCACATAGGTTTCTGGCATTTTCTTTGTTTTTTGTTCTGTTTTCACAACAATTTAAAGATGTAAAAACCATTCTTGGGCTGGGCACGGTGGCTCACACCTGTCATCCCAGCACTTTGGGAGGCCAAGGAGGGCAGATCACAAGGTCAGAAGTTCGAGACCAGCCTGGCCAATATGTGGTGAAACCCCGTCTCTAACTAAAAATACAAAAATTAGCTGAGCACGGTGGTGGGCCCAGTAATCCCAGCTACTTGGGAGGCTGAGGTACAAAAATCATTTGAATCCAGTAGGTGGAGGTTGCAGTGAACCAAGACTGTGCCACTGCACTCCAGTCTGGGCGACATAGTGAGACTCCATCTCAAAACAACAAAACAAAACAAAACAAAAAACCATTCTTAGCTCACTGGCCTAAGAAAAGCAGGCCATGAGCTGCCCCTGCTCTAGAATGTCTGGCCTTATGTTGGTATCGGGGAGCATGTCATGATGTGAGTGGAAGAGCTTGGTATGCTGTCCTTTCCTCCTCCCCGTGCCGCAATTATGACACTCAGTCAACTTGTTGAGTTCTTTCACCAATCCTGGATATTCATATCTGAGGCCTCCAGCTGTGATTAAAGAATAAATAAATAGATAATTCTGTGCCATTCCAGGGGCTGCAGGCAGCAGTGTCCTCTGCTGGAACAAGCTAGAGTTGAGTTGATGAACAGCAGTTTCCTCATTTTAGGCTACTTTAGGAGCAAGGGTGGTGGGGTTATTACACAGTGACTCTTGAGTAACAAGCTGACAAGCCCACAGGAATACTAGGGAAGGAAGCAGGGCTCTGGGCAGGCATTAGCAGTCAGGGCTGCTGGGGTGGGCAGCAGCAAGAGCCACCTGGGGCCCTGCAGATGTGCTATACCCATGGACATGCAGTCCAGGAAGGGCTGGCTGTGGGCACTGAGCTAGAAATTCAAGAAGAAAAGGAGTGTCATGACAGGTGCCATATGGGACCTGGCAGGACTGTGTTTGCAGTCACCTGTGAGACACCACCTGGAGATATGCAGGAAAAAGGGCAGCAGGGAATTTGTGGAGGATGGGGATGGAGGCAAAGGAACACTGTCTTCTATTGTTAGTGTTACCCAATTTTATATTTTAATCTAAAGGGTTCAAGACGGCCTGGAGAAACGCAGTTCCCAGAGGTTTGTCAGATTGATCCTGATGTTGTTTTCCACTCACATAAATGGAAATAACAGTTTTCAAAAAAAGAATAGTGCCGTGCGATCAGGAAACCAATATGCCATCTCTAGTCTGGCTGCTCAATAGCTGCATGACTCTGGAAATTCCCCTAATTCTCCTGACCTCAGGCTGTTTCTCCATATCATATGGAGTTAAAGCAAAAAATGTCTAAGAGCTCTTTTTGTTTTAAATGTGTTCTATAATTATTTAATGTTAAAGCCATTAATTAATTGTTTATTGAGTCACCTACTATGTTCCCAATATGGTGCTAAAGTAATGAAGCCACTGAAAAAAAGCGCCTCTGCACTTAAGAATCTCTGTTAAAGTAAATTAACAATCATGACGTAGGTTATTTCAAGCTGGGGTAGGGGTATGCCTGTGTTCCTAGGAGATTACAGAGGATTTCTACACTTGCATAGAAATGAGAACCTGGAGCACAGTTCCGGTGTTACCGAGCAGCAAGAATGAGAGTAGAGGGGGAAGCAAAGGTGGTACATTGATTACAAGACACAGCTGAGGTCTTGATCATGCTAGATGTCTCTGGACAGTTGTATAGAAATCTATGTGCTTCAGAACAGTCTGTAAAGGGTGGGGATAGGGCATGGGGAGAAAGGGATAAGAGTCTCCCTGTTTCTCATCGGTCAAAGCTCAAACTGTAAAAAGAATTCTCTCCTTTACATTTACAGATTAGATGACCTAGCTCCAGGATCAGGGAAGTCAGAGCCCAGGCCTCACTACACGGTGCTTCCTCATACTCTGATAATGCTGTAGGGAGCTGAACTTCGGGGGCCCAGTAGGTTCAGGCCCCAAGCACCAGGGTCTGTGCAGTCCCATCATGGTGAGTATGAAGGAGCCATGCTAGAGTACAACCCTCATCTGGAAAAGGCTAAGAAGGGTTGTAGGGTTAAGAGCTTGGTGATGATGGGGTAGGGGTTCTTCACTGAAGAAGTGACCTAGACCCAGAAAGCAGATAAAGCCCAGTCAATCTGGAGAAGTGCAAAAACTAGGGCCGTAAATGACTTAAGGCAGAGTTGAAAAGGCTTCCCAGAGGAGATGTTGCTTGAATTGCAGCTGGGAAGAAAGAAGGAATTTCCAAGTCAACAAGCTGGGGAGGGTAAGTGAGAGTTAGTGGGAATGATAATGAAGGGCTGGCAGCAAGCAATTTTCAGACAAGAGAATAATATTTGCAAAGGCACAGGGTGTGAAAGAAAATGATCAGTCCAATGAACTGCAGGCATTGCCTGGCTGAGAAGTGGTGGCAGAGGAACAAAGAGAGGCTTCTTTACTCTGGACAGTCATTCTGTCATCGTCGCCAATTACCAACCAGAAATTGAAACTGCATGGGACAAAATGGGAAAGATTTTGTTGTACACAAATGTCGTAATAGAGAGATGACTAATCGTCATTCATTTATTTATTCATTCAATTCTATCAATTTTTTTTATACTTACTGTCAAACATTTTATTGTACTCAAAATTTAAACCACAGAAAAGTCCTATGCGCTTTGTAAGTTGCATTCTTTAGATACTCTGACATGATACTTTTTTTAAGTGACTGCTTTTCAATCTTTTTAATTTCCTCAGTTTACAGTTTTGATTACCAGGACGTGTATGTGTATGTGGTTGGTTGGGAGTGGGTGTGTGTATTAATTCCCATGTTTTCCTAAATGAGAATTCATTAATTCTTCATTCTATACTTAATTCTCTCATATGTGGCATCTGTGAAATAAGTGTGGCAATTTGTTAATTAAATATTGACTCTTGGAACATTTTAAGCACTGACAATTTTAGTCAGAAACAGACGACTGCTCTTTTCTTGCCCCGGAGCAATGATAACATACATTCAATTGTTGTTATGTGTTTTTATAAAATGTGTGAATGGATTTTTTTATTCACAACTTTGACTATCACCACTTGAGTTCATATGAATGCTATTTTCACATGCCCTGAGTTTTTACTAAGCCATTCTGTACTGCTGGATTTAAACATCTTCAGATGAAGCAGAGTTGCTGGACTTGTACATTGCAAACTTGTACCTCTCTTGTTTTTCTGGCTCACTGCCTCTAGCACTCCAATTCCAAAAATTCTTGGACTTTACCTGGTTCTACAATCCAGTGCCTTCAGAATTATTCACTGTTCTTCCCTCCACTCAGGTCCTTTCTTCCATCTTTATGGGGCTTAGAGGTCATGGTCCATTACCGTAACACCTCCTTGTGTACACCTGCAACTCCCTCCCAACACACACTTTCTTCCTCTAACTTATCTGAAAAAAAAAAAAAAATCCTCAATTCTGATTACTCCAGCTGTCTGTTTACTCTATGCCAGCACCTGTGCTATGGTTGGAAAAAAAAAAAAAAAAAAAAAAGCAAAACACAGCTATGCTGACAGATCTCACTTTAAATTCATGACCAGTAATCTCTCACATGGGTCCATGGCACTGCCAAGGAAAGTCCACTACATTTACAGAATCTCCTTCTTTCATTTCTCTAGGCAAGCATTTAATATCTTCTCTTTGACAAACTTTCAGTATCTGCTTCTCCGCTCTTATTCTTGGCCAGTGGCTTTGGTTCCTATTTCCCTTAAAAAATAAAAATGATAAGAAGAAAACTACATAGTCCCAAGCATGTCTCCTACCCTACTTGTACCCATGCTCCTGTATACTCACATTCCTCCAGTTAGTCAAGATATAAACTATCTGGCCTCCTATCCGAGGACAGCCCTTCACTTATCACTGGATTCCATCCTCTTCATCTGTATTCAAGAATATGGCTACCAAAAAAAAAAAAAAAAAAGAAGAATATCACTACCCTCATTCTCTCCTCTCTCTTCTGCATCATCAGTTCTCACTCCCTCTATGTGTTGTTTCACATCAGCCTATAAACTTGCTATGTCTCCCACCTCAAAAGAAAAAGAAAGAACCTTCTCTTGATCTCACATTGTTCTCCCTCTCCCTTCACTATTTCTCTGCACCCATTAATTCTTATCCTCACCTCCCATTTATTCATGAACCCTCCAATATTTTTTTGCCCCCATACCACCAAAAAAGTTCTCGTCATCATCAACAATTTGTAAAATCCAATGATCAGTTCTCAATTCTTATTTTACTTGATCCATCAGTAGCATTAGACAGAATTGGCCACTTCTACTTCATAAAATATGTTCTTTACTTGGCATTTGGGACATCAAGTTCTCTTCCCACCTCACTAGCTCCTCTTTTTCAGTCTCTTTTGCTGCTTTTCAAATCTTTCTGACGCTAAATGTTGCAGTTCTCAAGCTAAGTGCTTCTCTTCTCTATTTACATTCTTTCTCTTAGGTGACTTTAGCCTGGCCTGTAGCTTTAAATACCATCTATATTCTGGCAATGTCTAAATTTCTGTCTCCAAACTGGAGATTTCCCTGGATTTTTGGACTCCAATATCCAACTCACACTAAATATTTTCACATGGATATATGTTAGGCATCTCAAACTTAACATATTCACTATTCCTCTTCTCTTCCTCCCATTCCACAAAAACCTGCTTCCTTTCACTCATTTTGTCCATGTTGGTAATTGCCAATAGATTTTTCTAGTTCCTCAAGAAGAAGGCAGTGAAGTAGTCATGACATTAACTGAAATAAAATTCACATGCCACAAAGTTCACTCTTTTTAAGTATACAATTCAGTGGGTTTTGTGCAACCTTCACCACTATCTGAGTGCAGAAGATTTTCAGCAACCCGAAAAGAATCCTTGGCTCAGTCATTCTTTTTTTGTTGTTGCTGTTTGTTTGCTCTAATTTCTTTTTTTAGAAAAATGCACATTAAAATCACAATGAAATATTACTACATACCTATCAGAAAGACTAAAATAAAAAATAATGATAACATCGAATGCTGGCAAGAATGTGAAGAAAGTGAATCATTCATACATTGCTGGTGCACATACAAAATGATACAACCGCTCTGGAAATGGTGACATAGTTTAGTGGTTTTGTTTTTACTTTTCATTTAAGTCATTCTTGACTCCTATTTCTCACACATTTCACTTCAAATCTATCAGCAAATTCTGTTAGCTTTACACTCCAAACATATTCAGAACCTAAATATTTCTTGTCACCTACACTGTTATAAAATTGGGATATTCCAGGATTACAAAAACAGTGCCCTAACTGGGTTTTTTGATTCTCACCCTTCTCTCCCTCTCAACAAAATAGCTGTAAAGAGCCTTTTAAAAATCAAAGTTAGATTAGCCGGGCGTGGTGGCTCACGCCTGTAACCCCAGCACATTGGGAGGCCAAGGCAGGCAGGTTACCTGAGGTCAGGAATTCGAGACCAGCCTGGCCAACATGGTGTAACCCCATCTCTATTAAAAAGACAAAATTATCTGGACATGGTGGTGGGCACCTGTAATCCCATCTATTCAGGAGGCTGAGGTGGAGGATTTCATGAACCTGGGAGGCAGAGGTTGCAGTAAGTGAAGGTCACTCCAGCTTGGGTAACAAGAGTGAGACTCAAAAAAAAAAATCTAAGTTAGATTGTCTCAATACACTCTTCAAAACTCTCTCACGGCTTTCTTTCCCTTCAGAGTAAAATGTAACCTTTACGCAGTTTCCTTCCAGGCCCCGCATGATCTGGTTCTCCCGCTAGCTCTCCGACCTCCTCTCCTACCTCGCTTCTGCTTGCTTAGTGGGCTCCAGCCACAGCAACCTCCCGCTGCTCTTCAAACGTGCCAAGCACGCCCCCAACTCAGCCTCTCTCTCTCATCAGGTACCCAAGAGGCTGGCTCCCTCGCTTCCTCCACGTCTCTGCTCAAATGTCACCTTATCCATGACTCCTTTCCTGAAAATTTTACAATAATATTCACCAGCATTCCCAATCCTCCTGGATTGTTTTATTTTACATAATATCAATATAGTTGCTTATGTACTTACTCCCCCCCCTTTTTTTTTTGAGATGGAATTTCATTCTGTCACTCAGGATGGAGTGCAATGGTGTAATCTCAGCTCACTGCAACCTCTGCCTCGCAGGTTAAAGCGATTCTCCTGCCTCAGCTTCCCAAACAGATGGGATTACAGGCACCCGCCACCACACCTGGATAATTTTGTATTTTTACTAGAGATGGGGTTTTACCATGTTGGTCAGGCTGGTCTCGAACTCCTGACCTCAGGTGATCCACCCACCTCGGCCTCCCAAAGTTCTGGGATTATAGGCTTGAGCTACTGCACTCGGCCTATACTTACTCCCTGACTTCTCCCAACTAGTATGTGAACTCCAAGTTGGCAAGGAATCTGTCCTAAAAGGTAAGGAGTACTCAATTAAATTCATTCGTTGAATGAGAGAAGTAAGGAAAGAACATATAACCAGAACAACAACAACAAAAATAGATAGGCTAAGCAAGACAACCTACATTTATAACAGAAAAATTGAATCTAGGGGTGCTCATTAAGAATTGTGATGAAGCTTAAATTTTTCCCAGAAAAAAAAGAAGTTTAAATAGTACAAGACAATGAATATGACGGATTGTATCTTGTAAAAGAAAGTTCTAAAGACAGAGTGTTTCCTGTCTGAAAATGTCTAGCTAATAGCATCATTGGCATAACAATGGATCTTCATCTAAGTTTATTCAGTCTTTACCCAGCTTGTCCTGGATGGCCAAGAGACTATAAAGGTTGGATGCAGATGGAATATATTCTGACTCAGGGATACTTATTTCATGATTAGTCAGCAGTTTCCTGATTGCTGTCCATCCTGTCTCCCCAGGCACATGTTTCAGCCCTTAGTGTTATCTCTGGGTACCCATCACATGGGTTGCTGGGCACTCCTGTGTAGAGGATAAACCAGCCCTGAGAAAAGAGAAATTTTCTCCAGAGGTCTACACCTTAATAGATGAGGGTAGTAGCAACAGGAGAAATCTATTTTACAGATTAAAATCAGAAGAAAGGAGAAATTTCTGCTAAGAGAGGGGAGAATGGGAGACTAGCTGTCAACAAGATAAACTATAGAAAAGCCATCACTAGCGTATAAACCATTCCCCAAGGCACTGTAAGTCAAAACAGACGTACGTATTGGAAGATCTAGGCACCTGCAGATGAATCCCTCTAGAACAAGAAAATAACATTAAGAAAAGTTTATATTTATTGATCATTTGTTATGTTCCAGGTGGTTACCTAAACCTTTTATGCATATTGACAAGTTTAATTCTCACCATAACCTTATCAGGTAGGCATCATTATTATCTCTGAGAGGCAGAGAGATTAAGTAACCTGCTCAAGGCACTATCACTAGGAAATAAAGGGGTCTTGAGATGAACCCAGACAATCTGGCTTTGGAGCTCATCATCTTTAAAAAAAATAATTAATAAAAGCTTTATCAAGATATAATTTATACACTATAAAATGCATTGTAAAGTGTATAATTTATTTTTAACATATTTATGAAGTTGTGTGACTATCACTACGATCAATTTTAGAACATTTTCATTACTCCAAAATAAGCTCCATACCCATTGTCAATCACTCCCCATTTTTCTTCAGTTCCCCAAACCCAAGAAACAACTAATCTACTTTCTATCTCTATTGAATTAGCTCTTTGGAACCTTTCAGAGGAGTGGAATCATACAGTATGTGGTCTTTTATTCCTCCATGTTGTAGCATGTATCAGCACTCCATTTCTTTTTTATCAAATATTTTATTGTCTGGATACACCACATGTTATTTACCCATTCATCAGTTTAAGAACATTTGCATTGTTTTCACCTTTTCCTGTTATAAGTAATGCTTCTGCAAACATTCATGTACAGGCTTTCATTGCTTTTGGGTATATAACTAGGAATAGAATTGCTGGGTCACATGGTAACTTGGTATTTAACCTCTGGAGGAACACATGGTCTTAATCACTACACAGGATATTTCACACAGCAGATATGAAGTCACAACTGTCTCTGAAGATTTTTGGGTTATTATTGCCTCTTACATTCTATAAACTGTGTTTTTCTTCTTTTGAAATTCAACACCTTGTTATTTCAGCATAAAATGGAACTTGGCTAATTTGAAGTTGGAGGTGAACGCATTTTAATGAATTTATGATATGTGCCAAAGACTATTACAAGATCTATGATGGATCTAGAAAACAAATCTATTTCTGTGAACAGTCTCTACACCTTTAATAAACTTTATTGAGCATCTACCAAGTGCTATTCACCATTAATTGTTCACTGGCCAGGCATGGTCATGTAAGTCTGTAGTCTCAGCTACTCAGGAGGCTGAGGCAGGAGGATGACTTGAGCCCAGGAGTCTGAGGCTGCAGTAGACTATGATCATGCCTGTAAACAGCCTCTACACTCCAATGTGAGCAACAAAATGAAATCTTGTCTCTTTAAAACCAGTCAAGAACAAACAAAATGCCAAACCACAAACCCTGTCCGCGTGTAACTTAAAAGTGGATTACCTGAGCTCAGGAGTTCGAGAGCAGCCTGGCCAACATCATGAAACCCCATCTCTACTAAAAATACAAGTATTAGCCAGACATGGTGGCTCATGCCTATAATCCCAGCTACTCAGGAGGAAGATACAGGAGAATTGTTTAAACTCGGGAGGTGGAGGTTGCAGTGAGGTGAGATCGCACCACTGCACTCCAGCTTGGGCAACAGAGCGAGACTCCATCTCAAAAAAAAAAAAAAACTGTGACATTGTTAAGGCCATAAGAATTGCCTATGTAGACAAATTTGGAGAAAATACAATGTAGTAAGTGATCAAATACCAAAATATTTTGCATCAATGATAATTTTTAAACTATGGAAATATAGCAAAGAGAGAGACAAATGCAGTCCACAAATACTGGGGTACATTACTTGAAGGAGTGGGATTGGAGGTGGCCCAAGAAGTTAGCATGATCTGATTTGTCAAATAGGAGGGGAGAGAGGGTACAAATTTTAACAGGATTGTTGGTCGAAAAGCTACACTAATCAGTGGGAAACTTGAGGGCTCAGCAATGGTAGAACTAAAGAAAAAGAACAGGCTATGATGGATGGTATAACAAGAGTAAAACATGATTATACATCACCACCACTGGGTGCTTCAAACCACTAACTCAAGTGCACGGAAGGCGATGTGCTGGCCTCTCACCACAGGGCCTGAGGAAGCAGCCCAGCCTCCTAGCAGGACTCCAGGCTCTCCTGGTGAAGCTCTATTCTGAGCACCAACCACCCTACCCAACTTGGCGCTTGCAGCCTCACCACTCTGTAGAGGACTTGTGCTACTCTCTGTAGGTGGGACCACCTGGCCTCCAGAAGAAGCCAGTAAAGACCCAGGGCCATCAGTGACTCCCCACAGAGTTGGTTAATGGAGATGAACATTATTCGAAGGGGAGCACTCTCTGGGGCTCAGAGCACAGTGGATCCCTGTCAGGAACACAGAGATTCATCATCACACATCCCTACTGCTGAATCAGTGCTCACATTATACTCTCAGATCCATTGCTTGGAACTTGGCAGAAACAAGTGTCTGGTATAGGGTACCTGACTTAGTGCCTATCCCCATAGGTATCCTTTAGTTTTTGCACTTTTGAGATGGAAAAATGTACCAAATCAACAGAAATTTCAAAAAGAAAAGAAAGGAAGATAGGAAAGGAGGAGGAAGGAAGGGAAAAAAGAAAGGAAGGAAGAAAGGAAGGATGGAGGAAGGGAGGGAGGGAGAGAGAGAAGAAGGAAGGACTCGTTGTTGAAGGAACTATGAAATTGGCACTCCTGATTTTTTTTTTTTGAGCAATTTGGCAAAATAGTAAATACTTTAAAAATCTGTGGAGTCATTCTGCATTAGGAAAATGACTCTAAGGACATAATCTAAGATAAGTTTTATGCACAGATGTTCACTACAGAATTATGTAAAATAGTAAAAAGTTGTAAAAAAAGTTTAATGTCTAACAATTAGAAAATAGTTAAGTGAATTAAGATGCCATGCATTGTAATGTTAGTCATCAAAAATATTTTATAGAGATTTATTATTTATTTACTAAAGCTTAAAATATTTTGTACTGCAATATTAAGCCACAAACTCAAAATAGCGTGATCTCAACTTTTTTAGGAGGAAAAAGAACTGAAGAGATATCTAAAAAAATAAATAGCAATTGTCTCTATGGGTCATGGAATTATAGGTGATTTTTTTTTAATTTCCAGCTACACTTTACAGATTTTCTTCTATAAGCACATAATTAATTTGCCATTGTAAATAAACAAACATATAATTAGAATAGAAAAAAACAACCATGGGAGTGTGAATTGAAAATTCTAATTAAATCATTTTACTTATATGGAATTCAGAATTATGTCACATTCTGTTCTGTCTGTTGACCACAAGCACTGCCTTTCCCCTCCCCAGAGTCATCCCCGTTAGACAACTATGAAGTCAGTGGAAGCTCATTCTTAGAGCAAATTCCAGGGCAGGCGTCTTTTATGTTTGCCATCAGAGAAGCTGGCTGGCATGATTTGGAAGGAAAGCATCCCGCCTCCTGAGTGTCAAACACTGATTTCAGCATGGCCCCTGCCCTACGGTGCCTAGTGTGACAAGGTGCAAAGCCAGGCAAGGGCAGCCTAGACTGACAGCTGGTGCCTTGGGCTTTGCCAGCCTCACTGAGTGGCTAGCCAGCTTGAAAAGGCAACAGGAAGCAGATGGCCAGCCCAGTCCTCTCTTTGGCTGCCTATGACAGCCATCTGGAGAAAAGAAAATTGATCTGCCGCCTGGAGAGGAAGGTGCTGGTAATAAGTAACTCTGATCGTCACATTTTGCACATATAGGGCCCAGGGAAGGGCTGTGGAAGATCTTCAGGTGTTGATGGGAAAATAATCCCAAGCAACATAGCTCATAAGATACACATGATACCCTTACTGGATGTGGCAGCTTTCTGGAATCAAGAACCCACAGGACTCAACAACTCCAGTAATACAACAGGACTCACAGTGGTGTGAATGCCACCAAAGCAGGCACAGAGTAATGCAGAAAGCCTTTTCTTCTCTCAGGAGTGCAGGCTGGACAACATGTCCCTATATGAGATCCTCCATTCCTCTGCATTTGCCTCTCTGTCCTTAAGTTCTCCAGCTGTCCTCTATGCCCCTAAATATCAGTTCTGTAAGGAATCATTTGCAACCTAAGTTCAGTTACCCCGTGTGTCTTCAGATGCATTCCTTCTCCATTTAAATTTCTGTCTCCTCCAAACGAAGATTATAAACCCCAGTACTTTTTTTTTTTTGAGACTGGATCTTGCTCTGTCACCCAGGTTGGAGTGCAATGGCGCGATCCCGGCTCACTGCAACCTCTGCCTCCTGGGTTCAAGTGTTTCTCCTGCCTCAGCCTCCCAAGTTGCTGGGATTACAGGCACCCACTACCACACCCAGTTAAATTTTGTATTTTAGTAGAGACAGGGTTTTGCCATGTTGGCCAGACTGGTCTCAAACTCCTGACCTCAAGAGATCCACCAGTCACAGCCTCCCAAAGTGCTGGGATTATAGGCATGAGCTACCATGCCTGGCCTAAACCCCAGTTCTTTAATGTTTGGGAGGCTCTGTGTTCTGGAAGTTGAAATGTGAATAAAGGGTGTATAAGTGAAAGCAAAAGGAAAAAGGAGAAAAAAAAGTGGGATAATTACCTAAGCCTCCTGCTTCTGAAGGTCAGTGTGCTGTCTGCATTTTCTGTGCCTTCCTGCAGCTCTGTAGCCCACCAATCAGTCACACCGACCATCACTCCCTGGTTAAGACCTCGGCAGCCTTTTAGACACCACCATGGGCAAGTGCTACAAATGACTGGGCAAATAGAAAAAGTGTCTCCAGGCCAATGCAGCCCCTCTCCAGGGAATAGGAAATGGAGTGTAGAGCAAGGGCTGAATTTTGGAGCTTAATCACCCCTTTGGTGGTGTTAAAGCCAGGACCCACCAGAACAATAGCCTGAAGAGACGCTGACTGGAAGATACACCCCACTTCAGGTTGTGAAAGGAAAATAGATTTGGGACACCAAAATCACTACACTAAAGGGAAAAATCGAGCTGGGAACTGCTTACGGCAAAGCTGCCTCCCATTCTGTTCAAAGACATCCCTCCATTCACTGAGATAAATGCATGTCTGATTGCCTGAAAGGGTAATCAGAAACTCAGAAGAATGCAACAATCTCTCACCTACCTATGACCTGGAAAGCCCTCCCCTGCCTCAAGCTGTCCCACCTTTCCAGACAGAACCGATGTACATCTCACATATACTGATCGATGTCTCATGTTTCCCTAAAATGTATAAAAGCAAGCTGTGCCCTGACCACCTTGGACACATGGCATTAGGACCTCCTGAGGCTGTGTTACCGGCATGCGTCCTTACCTTTGGCAAAATAAATAAACTTCCTAAATTGCCTGAGACCTGTCTCAGATATTTTGGGTTAACAAGATCTTCACCACTACACAAAATAAGGCCCAAATTTTATCAGTAACATAAACTGCAGTTCACTCAAGGATCTCAAAACTCATGGTTTATTTACTTAAGCATCAATGCATTTGTAAGGCCGGTTGCCTTGCTGGGAGCTCGGACGCACCCACCCCCCCCTCCCTTTTTTCCCTTTTACAAGCCCCGAGCAAGCTCAGACATGCTCAGACATGTTCCCTTCTCCCTTGCTCGCACAGCCTGGTCTTCTCTTAAAGAGCCCAGTATGCAAACAAGGTGCTGCAACCATAGCTTCTTAATAACCAATAGCAGCTAAGTCTTAACAACCAGTAGCAGCCAAGTCTTAATAGCCAATAGCAGCCGAGTCTTAACAACCAATAGCAGTCAAGTCTTAACAACCAATAGCAGGCAAGTAATTCCAACCAATAACAAGCCAAGTCCTAGGTCAAGGCTTGTAACTTACCCAATAGCAGTCTTGCTCCACCACAACCAATCGAGCTGTTTCACTCCCTATAAAACCCTCTGTCTAAGAGGAGTCCCTGCGACTTCTCTGGCCCCTCCTGTCCAGACCGCAGAACCTCACCCGGGAGCCTGAATAAATTCCCTTGCATTGGATTATTTTGGTGTTGGCCTCAGTTTCTTCGTTTTATCCTTGGAAACAAACCTTACAACAAGTGCAAATATTTCCCACTGCAAGACCTCCAGAGGTGGGGACTTGTAACAGACACCCAGATTCCGGAGGTTATGCATTCTTGGGGTCACCCCTCCTGGTTGCCTCTGGGCCCACTGACTGCTTGGTGCTGCTCCAGAGGTGGTGAGGTTCTTCGCTCAATGCTTTTTTTCCAGGTAAGTCCGCTGGGTTTTCTTGCTGCTGTTGCAAGTCACCTGCATGATGTCCTCTTGCCCCTCAGATCTGCCTCCTATTATTACCCTCCTGCTACCCTTTCCCCTGGTAATTGTTGGTGGGTGCCCTCCATCTGCCCTCTCCCCCTGGCTAATTGCCTTCTGATTCTCCCTCCCCTGGTCATATGCCTGCCTCTGCCCTCCTGTCACCCTTCTTACCTGCTAACCTCTGCTTGATTTGCTGCCTGGACATAGGCAGCCTGGGCCTTTCTGCCCTTCATGCTGCCTGCTGCCTGCTAGTTTCCCGCACTTCTCTATCAACCTGCTGCGTGCCTGGGGTCACCTTCCCGCTGCCTGCTCCACCTGTCCCTGAGCTGGTTGATTTTGTCCCCTGAAAAAGCACAGATGGGATCTCTCCAGCTTCCCTCTGCTTGTCTAATGGGGAAGTGGGATGCAAATGACTGCAAAATAAACTGAAAGGAAGAAAAGCCAAACCAAACTGAACCATACCAAAACAAAGCAAATATAAACACTCGGAAAGGGATTAAGAACTCAGAGTAATTTGGCTAAATAAAATTATGTCTGCTCAGAATTCAGAATATAGATATAAGACAAAAAGAAAGAAAACATACTGGGAAATTGATTAAAATAGGCTTCACACTGCATGTAAAATAGCCAAATTTTGCAGATAAGTGCTAGAGAGTAATGATTCTTCTCCCACATCTAACTTTACAAGTAAGCACTAAGCTTTGGTGATACACAGACCTGTTCAATGGCAATGATTGCCTTTCCCTGAGCGACATAATAACCTGAACTCAAGGGGACCCTTAAAAATGCTGCTGAATATTTGCAATTTATATCTGCCATTTAGCCTTTCATATCTTTTTTAGATGTTCTATTGGCAATATGAACTCAGAAATTTGTTTTGTGGGTTGTTTTTTTCTTTGACATTTTCTAATTGTTTGTTTAAACTGGCACTAAACACTTGCAAATTGGGCACAAGTACAAGTTAATAGAATATTTATTGAGAACTTCATTCCCAAAGACAGAGCTCCATTTAAAGCAGAGAAATTTCTTCTATGCTAAAAATTAATTGTGCCAACCAGAATACAATTTTTTTTTTTTTTGAGACAGGATCTCTCCCTGCTGCCCATGCTGGAGTGCAGTGGAGAGATCACAGCTGACTGCAACCTCAAACTTCTATGATCAAGTGATCCTCCTGCCTTAGCCTCCTGAGCAGCCAAAACTACAGATGCATGCCACCAAGCCTGGCTAATTTTTAAAAAAATTTTTAATTATTTGTTATTATTATACTTTAAATTCTGGGGTACATGTGTAGAATGTGCAGGTTTGTTACATAGGTATACATGTGCCATGGTGGTTTGCTGCGTCCATTACCCCATCATCTATATTAGGTATTTCTCCTAATCCCATCCCTCCCCTTTCCCCCTGGACCCTACTATCCCTGCTCTAACCTCCCACTCCCTAACAGGCCGTGGTGTGTGATGTTGCCCTCCCTGTTTCCATGTGTTCTCATTGTTCAACTCCCACTTATGAGTGAGAATATGTGGTGTTTCGGTTTCTGTTCTTGTGTCAGTTTGCTGAGAATGATGGTTTCCAGCTTCATCCATGTCCCTACAAAGGACATGAACTCATTCTTATTTATGGCTGCACAGTATTCCATGGTGTGTACATGCCACATTTTCTTTATTATGTCTATCATTGATGGGCATTTGAGTTGGTTCCAAGTCTTTGCTATTGTGAATAGTGCTGCATTAAACATACATGTGCATGTGTTTTTATAATAGAATGATTTATAATCTTTTGGACAAAAGCAAAGATATAGACCAAAGGAACGAAACGGAGACTTCAGAAACAATGCCATAAATCTACAACCATCTGATCTTTGACAAAGCTGGAAAAAAAAAGCAATGAGAAAGGATTCCCTATTCAATAAATGGTGTTGGGAAAATTGGCTAACCATATGCAGAAAGCTGAAACTGATCTCTTCCCTACACCTTATACAAAAATTAACTCCAAATGGATTAAAGATTTAAACATAAGACCTAACACATAAAAGCCCTAGAAGAAAACCTAGGCAAAACCATTCAGGACATAGGCATGGTCAAGGACTTCATGACTAAAACACCAAAAGCAATGGCAACAAAAGCCAAAATAGACAAATGGTATATAATTAAACTTACGAGCTTCTGTACTGCAGAAGAAACTATCATTAGAGTGAACCAGCAACCAACAGAATGGGAAAAAATTTTTGCAATCTACCCATCTGACAAAGGGCTTATATCCAGAATCTACAAAGAACATAAACAAATTTACAAGAAAAAAAACAACCCCATCAAAAAATGGGGCAAGGATATGAGCAGACACTTTTCAAAAGAAGACATTTATGCAGCCAGCAAACATATGAAAAAAAAAAAAAACTCATCATCACTGGTCACTAGAGAAATGCAAATCAAAACCACATTGAGATGCCATTTCACACCAGTTAGAATGGCAATTATTAAAAAATTAGAAGACAACAGATGCTGGAGAGGATGTGGAGAAATAGGAATGCTTTTACACTGTTGGTGAGAGTGTAAATTAGTTCAGGCATTGTGGAAGACCCTATGGCGATTCCTCAAGGACCTAGAAATAGAAATATCATTTGACGTGGCTAATATATATTTTTTTTAATTGTAGAGATGAGTTTTGCTATGTTGCCCACGATTGTCTTGAGATGCTGGCTTCAAGTAATCCTCCTACCTCAGCCTCCCAAAATGCTGGAATACATGAGCCATCACATTTGGCCTTTTGTTTTTATTTTTAAAGTTTTATTTTGTTTTTAAGTGATACATAATAATTGTATGTATTTATGGAGTACAGAGTAATGTTTCAGTATGTTGTGTAATGACTGAATCAGGCAATCAGTATTCCTATCATCAGAAACATTTGTCATTTCTTTGTGCTGAGAATATTCAGAATCTTTTCTAGTTATTTTGAAGTATATAATTTATTATTGTTGACTATAGACACCCTACAGTGCTACAGAACACAGAAACTTACTCCTCCTATGTAACTGCAGTTTGTACTCATTGACAAACATTTCCCCATACTCCCATCCTGTTACTTTCCAGTCTCTGGTAATCGCTATTCTACTGTCTACTTCTATAATATCAATTTTTTTTGAGATTCCACATGTACATGAGATCATGCAATATTTGTCCATCTTTGCCTGATGTATTTCATGTAACATTCACTAGATTTGTCATGATGTCACAAATGAGAGCATTTTGTTCTTTTTATGGCTGAATTGTATTTCACTGTGTATATATAACACATTTTTCAAATCTATTTATTAATTGATGGACAGTTAGGTTCATTCCATATTGTAACAGGCCATTCTTGCATTGCTATAAAGTAATACTTGAGACTGAGTAATTTATAAAGAGAAGAGGTTTAACTGGCTCACAGTTCCACAGGTTGTACAGGAAATGTGGTGCTAACATTTGCTCAGCTTCCTGGGACGCCTTAGGAAGCTCACAATCATGGCTGAATGCAAACAGGGAGCAGACACATCATATGGCAAAAACAGAAGCAAGAGAGGGAGGTGGGAGGTGCTACACACTTTTAAATGATCAGATATCTCAAGAACACATTCATTATTATGAGGATGTACCAGTGTTGTATTTTTAGCGAGATAAGAAAATTAGCACCAAGACAAAAGTATGACGAATTGCAAGGTCTTTATTGCCGGCGACCACGGAGGACTCATGTCTCTCCAACCCGTGGCCCCGAGTTGAGGGAGAGCTGGGCTTTTATGCTAAACAACACTTTTGGGGGGCTGGGGATCTTCCGGGGAGTGGGGGCAACTGGGGATCTTTGCAAGCAGGCAGTTTGTACAGAAGCCAAGGTCAACAGTAAGAGACAGTGAAAACTCCCAATATCAGTAAGCAAGCAGTTTGTTCAGAAGCCAAGGCCAGCAGCTAGAGACAAGGGGGTTTCTTCTCAGGGTCTGTGCGACCCTGAGCGGCGAGTCCTTGAATTCCATTGAAATGAGGCTGGTGTCTGCACCTGGCATTGGCCTGATTAATCGTAATGTCTTATCACGTAGCCTGTGAGCCTGCATGTAGCCTGTGAGCCTGAGAAGCCATTACATTTTAGCCTGGCTGAAGCCATTTTCCTTGCCACATCACACCAGGAGGATGGTGCTAAGCCATTCATGAGAAATCCACCCCCATGATCCAATCACCTCCCACTAGGCTGCACTTCCAACATTGGGGATGACAATCGAACATGAGATTTGGGTGGGGACACAGACTCAAACTATGTCACATACCTTGGCTATTGTGAACAGTGCTGCAGTAAACGGGAGAAAATATTCAGAAACTATGTGTCTGCCTATGGGTTAATGTCCAGAATACACGAGAAACTCAAACAATTCAGTAGCAAAAGCCCCCAAATAATACAATTAAAAATGGGCCAAAGATCTGAATGGACATTTTTCAAAAGAAGACATACAAATGGTCAACAGGTAGATGAAAAAAATGTTCAACATCACTAATCATCAGAGAAACGCAAATAAAAACTACGAGAAATCACTTTACTCCAGTTAGAATGGCTAATATTAAGATGGCAAAAAATAACAAATGTGAGGAGAAGGTGAAGAAAAGAAAACTCATATTCCATTGGTAGAAATGTAAATTAATACAGGCTTTATAGAAACAGTATGAAAGTTCCTCAAAAAATTAGAAAGAGAACTAGAATATGGTCAAATAATCTCATCACTGAGTATGTATCCAAAGAAAATGAAATCAGTGGGTTAAGGAAATATCTGCCCTCCCAAGTTTATCACAGAGCTCTTGTGTATTCGAGTGTGAGGTGCCTCGTAGATCATATGTCAGGTCTCTTGAGAGAAGAGGTAGGCATGAACACTCATTTCAGATGTAGTATGTAAGACTTGTCTATGGTCTTTGTCCTCATGGATGGCATCAGTGGTTCTTCATTTATAGCCTTCTCAAGCAGGAAAGATGTGAAGATGCACATGCCCACATCCACAAAGATTACACTGTTACTCTCAGTTGGTCCAAAAAATTCTACTCTAAAATAAAATGTATGTGTTATCTCCAAGAGGAAGTCTTGTCATCTTTCTCCTCAAATTGACAATCAGACCAACCAGATGATTATTCTATTATTTAGTTCTCAAAATTTCTTTTCCCTTTCTACAATTCTTTGTAGAGTAATATTAACAATGACAAGTAATCCTAGATTGGTTTTCTTTGGCATCAGTTTCCCTATTTTTAAACTACAGCAGAAGTCAGGGGAAACCATGTATTTTCTGTGATTCTACTGAGCTTCGTGATAGGGGAATACTTTTGTATTCCAAAATTCATGAGTCTTAAAATTATCAAGTTAGCTCTAAAATATGTTCATGGTCCCCATTGATAATGATAGGATATCATTATCCTACTTCTGGAAGAATTCCTAGTTCTTACATACTAACATATGAAGAAACAAGGCTGTAGAAAATCCAACATTTTTGGGGGAAGATAAATATGCATAAAAATTAAGCTCCAACAATATGGTGAGACATGTAGAATCTATCAAAATAAATACAAAGTCTGGTGGTCTGCTGCATTCATCCCCCAAACAACCATGGCATGTGTTTACCTATGTAACAATCCTGCATGAGCTGCCCATGTACCTCAGAACTTAAGGTATAATAAAAATAGTAATAATAATAATAAATGGAAAGTCTGGGGTGAAGAAAATCTTAACAATATCAAACCCTGTAACTTTATTGAGTGAATATAGTAACCGAAGAGTCAACAATGCAACTGACTTGCCTAGTGTTAGTGCTAGTATAGTGTTAAGAGCCTTTGCCATTTAGTTTTGATCCATTGTCTTATCATAATTTCTTTATGTAAGATTTTTGCATCCATCACCCACTTTTACTCAGTCCTCAGTATTTGGGCAAGTGATAGTAATAAGTATTGCAATAAATCAAAAAGTGTTGCTGATTTGGCAAATGTGAAAAGGAAAAAATTTGGAATTTTACTCCTTGGCTTAATTGAATAAATGTGAGATCAGGTCACAGTCCATATCATGTGAGCAATGTGAGTGCTGATGTCTTCAAGTTGACATAAGAATCATTTACTGCTTATCCCCCATCTCACAGTAATTAAGAACGTTGCCTCCATTGCTCAACACTATTTCAATTTTCCACCACAGGTATTTTTAATTGTCTTGAGTCTTAAACCAAGGAGGAAAATGAAAATAAAAGAGCTAAGAGCTTGTTCCAGTGAATGACTGTTCAGAGAAAAAAAGAGAGGAAAAGTGGCACCTATATGCCATACTTTTCAATTCAAATTAGATTTAGAGAATTATATGTATATATGTACGGGTTTTTTTTTTTTTTTTTTTTTTTACAGGGTCTTGCTCTGTTTTACAGGCTGGAGTGTAGTTGTGCAAATGGCCCACTGCATATTAAAAACCCAGGACAAAATTGATCCACACACAACACCCACCCCAGCAGCTAAGACTACAG